>JAESUZ010001704.1:0-282500 GCA_017311185.1 Proteles cristata cristata
AGCACTTCCTCCTTATAAAATTTGTTTTGATTATGAATATATATATATATTTACATATATACACGTTGATATTTATAGATATCCATTACATATATCTATCATATATATTATACATATATATGATATATATCTCAAATGTTTTTGTTTTCTTCCTTCTCTTATTCCTTTATCATGTAACAGGTATATGGAATTTATGTCATAGTATTTATTGTTAAATTTACATCATAGTATTTAAGTTACCAATTTGAGTTATGGCTATCAAGGAGAAGAATAAAAGTCACTCAAGGACTTTCTATCCTCTTCTGTGGAAAGAGCTAGTGCATTTTTGTTTGTATGCATGATAGTTGTATCATTGTTTGATAGAATTATGACCTTGTTATTGTCTTTATTCTGAGATTAGTATGGTTTAAGGAGATTTATATGGATGCCAAGCTGAAAAGGGATGGACTTCATGAATGGTTAATTTTACAAGTCTATTTGACTGGGCCACATGGCCCCAGTATTTGGTCAAATATTATGCTTGATGAGTCTATAAGAGTTTTTGCATGAGATTGACATTTGAATTGGTAGACTGAGTAAAGCAGATTGCCTCCCTAATGTGAGTAGGCCACATCCAATCAGTTGAAAGCCTGAATAAGACAAAAAGAGTGACTCTCTTGTGAATAACAGGGACCCCCTCCTGCCTGTTTGAACTGGGACAGTGATTCTTTTTTTCTGGCCCTTTGACCCAGACTGAAACACTGGCTCACCTTCGGTCTTGCGCCTGCTGGTTTTCAAACTGGGACTTACACCATTGGCTCTCCTGGTTCTCAGACCTTCAAACTCAGACTAGAGCTGTATATTGACTTTCATGGCTTTCCACCTTGCTGACTAAGATCTTGAGGCTTCTCAGCCTCCATAATTGGGTGAGCCAAGTCCTTATAATAAATCTCTTTATGTGTGTGTGTGTGTGTGTGTGTGTGTGTGTGTGTATGTGTATATGTGTATCATATTGGATATATTTTTCTCTAATACAGTGCTTCTTTGAGTAATATGAATTACTAGAGTTCCAAGCCATGAGACTATTTTTAATAAAATAAACTAGCTAGAGTTTAGATTTTTTAATGTATTCATAAAATACAATATACAAATATTATAGTAAAACTATTTGGTTAAAATTTATAATTAATAATCCAAGATGATAATTTTGAATTTTGCCATTTATCAGTAGACATTTTTTTAATGGTTAATCTAAATTTTTTCAAACTTCCAAATCCTGTTTTAAAAATCTTGTTCGGTGTTTATTACTAACTAACCAGTTTGGGGCAAGTTACTTACATTTTCTGGGACTCACTTTTCCTATCTCTAATACCTAATGATACTGAACTAAATAATCTCCCAGGTTTCTTTCCATTACAGTGATCTGTGGCATTTTAGAAGCTTCTGAGGTGAGAGAGAATATGGTGGACTGAATTTTTCAGAGGGCCCAATAAATAGCTGCCTAATTGTCTCAACAGATTCTGTACAACATAAAAGAGGGTTGGAAGCTGAAACATCACTCTGTTTACTGTTGGAGGACTTCTATTTCCTATGGGCAGCTCAATCCCAGTAGAAGAAAGGAAAGTTGACCCGAGTATGCCTAGCTCAGATTATTCTTTTCAGTTTTACTCATCAGATAAATCTCTTCTGTACCCCAGGGGTAGAGACAGTAAAGGAACAGAGAGAAGCTAGGAATAGAATGTAATAGACTTCCAATATGCTTTGGAAAGAAGCATAGAGAATGGAGGAATAATTTCTCACTAACAATATGTCAGAGCAGAAGGTACAAACTGGGAGATTAAAATAGGTAACCATGTGTCGGATTACAGACATTACTTGAAACCAAAAGCAATAGGGAGTCTCTCTAGGCACCTCAGAAGGAGCAAGGTGGACACTACACAAGGTTTAAAGAAAAGCATAACCCAGGGATAAATTTAGAAAAAAAAGTAATTTGGAGAGCAAAGAGGGATTGGATGTAGTAGAAGGGAAAGAGGTAATAAAGGCTTAGGCATTTTGTTTTTGAAGGACCTATTTCACGAACAGAAAGGAGCTACAAGGAACAGGGTTATTCTGTCTCATCCATAAGTTCATATGACCTAGAGTGGAAGTTATGCCAATCTAGTCTTTGGTTCACTGTAGAAAGAGGTCAGGATTAGAGCTATTGAAATGTTTATTAGGCTATCAGTCAGGTTTTTTGCAGAGCAAGAGTAATGATTGTGAGCCAAGTCTGGTCCACTTTCATGTTGTCTTTGAGTTCAGAGGTATTTTATTTTACTTTATTTTATTTTATTTTTTTATTTTACTTTATATTATTTTATTTTATTTTATTTTATTTTATTTTATTTTATTTTATTTATTTTATTTTTCTTTTTAGGGGTGCCTGGGTGGCTCAGTCAGTTAAGCATCCGACTTCAGCTCAGGTCATGATCTCACGGTTTCTGGGTTCGAGCCCTGCATTCGGCTCTGTGCTGACAGCGAGCTCAGAGCCTGGAGCCTGCTTCAGATTCTGTATCTCCCTCTCTCTCTGACCCTCCCCTGGTCATGCTGTCTCTCTCTCAGAAATAAATAAAACATTAAAAAAATTTAAAAAAATTTCTTAAACTTTTTTATTACTTATATTTTAGTTGATATACAGTGCAATATTGGTTTCAGAAGTAGAATTCAGTGATTCATCACTTACATACAATACCCAGGGCTCATCACAAGTGCCCTCCTTAATATCCATCATCAATCTAGCCCATCTCTCATCATTTTAAAACATTTGAAGTGAGGGGTGCCTGGGTGGCTCAGTCGGTTGAGCTTCCGACTTCAGCTCAGGTCATGATCTCACAGCTTGTGGGTTGGAGACTCGCATTGGACTCTGTGATGACAGCTAGCTCAGAGCCTGGAGCCTGCTTCCGATTCTGTGTCTCCTTCTCTCTCTGACCCTCCCTTGCTCATGCTGTCTCTCTCTCTCTCTCTCTCAGAAATAAATAAAACATTAAAAAAATTTTAAAAATTAAAAAAAAAATAAAACATTTGAAGTGGTTAACATTTAATCACTTTTAAAAGTCACCAAAAATCTGGATTTCCAATTCCTCTTGAAAACTTAGAAGATCTGGCAGCATTTAACTGCAGACCACAACTGGATAGAGCTGGGGGAGGGGGGGCTGCCCCATGAAGGCAAGGTGTGGGTTCCCTTTTTGCCACAGTCCCCAACACTTCTTCTTTTTTTTAAGATTGTTTTTTTTTTTAAGTTTATTTATTTTTGGGGAGAGAGAGGGAGAAAGAGAGAGAGATATCTCGTGCATGCAGGGAAGGGGCAGAGAGAGGGAGAGAGAACAAATTCCAAGCAGACTCTGCAGTGTCAGCACAGAGTCCTATGTGGGGCTCGAACTCATGAGCTGTGAGATCATGACCTGAGCCGAAACCAAGAGTCTGACACTTAACCAACTGAGCCACCCAGGTGCCCTCTTAACACTTCTAACTTCATGATATCTTCCTTCACTTTTTTAATTACCTGTCTAGTCCTATAGGCATTTGACTTTTCTAGTCTTGTTATACAGGTAATCTCTGTTCTGAGAGGGAGGATGAATTTAATGACTTTCAACCTATAGCTTCTTTGATACCATGATTTTTGGCCATTTTTCTCTAACTTTATATCATTTTATTTTATTTTATTTAAAAATTTTTAAATGTTTTATTTATTTCTGAGAGAGAGAGAGACAGCGTGAGCGGTGGAGGGTCAGAGAGAGAGGGAGACACAGAATCTGAAACAGGCTTCAGGCTCTGAGCTGGCTGTCAGCACAGAGCCCAACACGGGCTCGAACCCATGAACTGCAAAATCATGTCCTGAGCCGAAGTCGGATGTTCAACTGACTGAGCCACCCAGGCGCCCCGATCTAACTTTTATCTCATTTTAAATATGACCATCTTCCTTCTGTTGTGCTATTTTCATTATCTAAATTTTCATTATTCTAGTAATATTTCTCCCTGTTTTGGAACAGCCATGTGAGCTTTCCATCTGCAATAAGCAAAAATGGCCAACAGAATCTGCAGATAGGTTTGATCCCAGGAAAAATGAGTATGTGGCAGATTTATTGGAGGAATGGCCTCTCCCCCTCCCAGTACTTCCTCACTGAGAACGGAAGCTCCCCTGTTATAAGCGCATTCTTTCAGCTTGCCCTCCCTAATCATTGCTTAAAAAGCCCCACAGCACTCTGCATGTTTCCTGGTTGGCCTATTGGACTATTTAGCATATTTTAATTTCTGAGAAATGATTCCAAAGCCGTGGCAGAAAAGTTATATACTCCATGATCAGCCTAAGGAATACTGATCCCAAGGGATTAGATAAGTGAGGAAATTATTCTAGAAAGGCTAGGGACAGATGCAGAGGACAGTGAGAGGACAGAGGCAATGGGAAGCTAGATGGCCTAGGAGGCAGTGGTAGGGCAGGAGAGGGGCTGGCAGGGGAGGGGCTGGAAGGGGAGGGATAGAGCAAAGTGTGGCACATAGCAGAGTGGGTATGGGATGAACTTTTTCAAGTAGAGATTATAACTACTGTTGCTACCTTTATGTATACGGTACTGGCCTGGAGGTGGGTTCCTTTTATGTTTCCTTCACCTGGTTGACTTGTATGTCATTTTTTAAATAGTGATTGACAGAGAGCCAATAAAATGGATGAACAATTAATATGATGATAAAAGGAAAAGAAGCCCTAGGTACTAAGGAATATGTATATTAACAATAACAAAACTACTACAATATAACATATTGTCTATTTATTAATAAGGACTAGAGGGACCATGCATCTGAGTTTTTCCAAGACATTTTTGGCTTATACCTCCTCTCTTGGCTTAAATATTAATAACACCTGAATAGCATTTTTTTACTTCTGTACAATGAGAAACAAAGTTGCTGAGCTTTATATCCCCATAGAGGGACCCAGTCTCTTTTTCTAGTTCCAATTTAAGAAAATTTCTTACAAGGCAAGGATCTCCCCTTTCCCCATTCCTTTTCAACATTATACTGGAAGTTCTAGCTAATGTAATGACACAAGTAAAGGAAATAAAAGGTATACATATAGGAAAGGAAGAAGTAAAATAGTGTTTGTTCACAGATGGTATTGTCATCTATGTAGAAAATACAAAAGCATCAACAACAGCAAAAATCCTTGAACTAATTAGCAATTATAACAAAGTTGCAGGACACAAGGTTAATATACCAAAGTTAACTGCTTTCTTTTTTTTTTTTAATTTTTTTTTCTTTTTTCTTTCTAGGAGAGAGAGAGCATGAGCAGGGGAGGGTCAGAGAGAGAGGGAGTCACAGACTGAAACAGGCTCCAGGCTCTGAGCTGGCAGTCAGCACAGAGCCCGACGCGGGGCCCGAACCCACGAACCACGAGATCATGACCTAAGCGAAAGTCAGACGCTTAACCGACTAGGCCACCCAGGCGCCCCAACTGCTTTCTTATATACCAGCAGTGACCAGTGAAATTTGAAATTAAAAACACAATACCATTTATATTAGCACTCCCAAAAGTAAAATACTTAGGTATAAATCTAACAAAATATGCAATATCTATATGAGGAAAACTACAAAACTCTGATGAACAAAATCAAAGGAGAGATATTTCATGTTTATGGATAGGAAGATTTAATATGGTTAAGATATCAGTTCTTTCCAACTTGATCTATAGATTTAATGCAATCCCAATCAAAATCTCAATAGGTTATTTTGTGAATATTGATAAATAGACAATCCATGAAAGAAATAATTGATAAGCTGGACTTCATTAAAGTTAAAAGCTTACACCCTGCCAAAAACAATGGCAAGAGAATAAAAAGACAAGACATAGATGGGAGAAAATATTTTCAAAAGACACATTTGAGAAAGGATTCTTATCCCAAATATACAAAGAACTCTTAAAACTCAACAATAAGAAGGGAACCTTGGTGGCTCAGTTTCCTGTGTCCAACACTGGGTTTTGGCTCAAGTCATGATCTCACAGTTCATGAGTGTAAGCCTTGCTTTGAGCTCTGTGCTGATGGCATGAAGCCTGCTTGGGATTCTTTGTCTCCCTCTCTTTCTGCCTCCTCTTCTCCTCTCTCTCTCTCTCTCTCTTAAAAATAAATAAGTAAACATTAAAAATACCTCAACAACAAGAAAAAAACAACTGAATTTAAAAATGGGCCAAAGACCTGAATAAATATCTTGCCAATGAAGATACACAGATAGAAATAAGTGGATAAAAAGATGCTCCATGTCATATGTCATCATGGAAATGCAAATTAAAACAATGAGATACCATTACATACCTGTTAGAATGGCCCAAATCTACAACACTGATAGCACCAAATGCTGACAAGGATGTGGGACAACAGAAGTTCTCCTATGTTGAGGTGGGAATGCAAAATGGAGCATTCGCTTTGGAAGGCAGTTTGATGGTTTCTTACAAAACTAAACACATTCTTACTATATGATCCAGCAAACGTGCTTCTTGGTATTTACTCAAAGGAATTGAAAACTTATGTTCACACAAACCCAGCACACAGATGTTGATAGCAGCTTTATTCATAATTGCCAGAACTTTGGAAGCAACCATGATGTACTTCAGTAGGCAAATGGCTAAATAAAGAATGGTGCTTCCAGACAATGGAATATTATACAATACTAAAAACACATGAGCTGTCAAGCTATGAAAAAATGTGAAGGAACTGTAAAAATACTACTAAGTGAAAGGAGCCAGTCTGAAAAGGCTACATAATTCCAAATATATGTCATTCTGGAAAAGGCAAACATACAGAGACAGTAAGAAGTTCAGTAGTTGTCTACAATTGGGGGAAGGAGGGTGAATGGGCAAAGCATAGAGGATATTTAGGGCCAGTAACAATATTCTGTATGATACCATAATGGTGGACGTATGTCATGCATTTGTCCATATCTGTAGAATGTACAACAACCCAGAGTGATAGTTATGTAAACTATGGGCTTTTGGTGATTACGTGTCATATAGGTTCATCAGTTGTAACGAATGTACCGCTGGTAGGGAATGTGATAATGGAGGAGGCAGGGAGGATATTGGAAATTTCTGTGTCTTTCCTTCAATTTTGCTGCAAACCTTAAACTGCTCTAAAAAAAAGTCCTAAAAAAAGTTTCAAGTAAGGACTTGGTTGGCCATAGTGAGTCAATCAAATGTGCCTGGAAGATGAAACACTGTGAGTGGTCCACAGTGTGGACCTTAGGTCTTAGGTCAGGTACCTGATTCTAAATGAACAAACTATTGCTGGATTTGGAGAAGAACTCAGGGAGCAAGACCATGGAGTATAGACCTAATCATGGGGACCTATTTCTTAGAACATTTTCAGAAGTGGGGAGATACCTGAGTAGGGAAGGTTCCCCAAGAGGGGTCCACTACAAATTAATTTAACACAATGTGTGGTGCTACTTCTTATTTGTACTAAGTATATCTCTCATATTTCAGATGCTATCCCTCCATGAACATATTTTAGGATTTGGATGATTATGCTCACCTTAACACACTGGTCATGATTTTAAATTATTATTTTTTAAAGTTATTTATCTCTGAGAGAGAAACAGCATAAGCTGGAGAGGGGCAGAGAAAGAGGGAGACACAGAATCTGAAGTAGACTCCAGGCTCTGAGCTGTCAGCACAGAGCCCCATGCGAGGCTCAACTCACAGACTGTGAAGCTCTAACTCACGAATTGTGAGATCATGACTTGAGCAGAAGTTGGATGCTTAACCTACTGAGCCATGCAGGCGCCCCATATACAGTTCATGATTTTAAAGTCTTTTAAAATAAACTCTCATTATTTATCTTGCCAGGTGGTATGGTTCTTATCTTTTTAGGTGTTTTCATCTGGCAGCAGCTTGGACATTCAAAATGCTTTTTCCTGCATCATGTTTAATTTCTTTATAGGGCTTGTATGTCATAGTTTGGTGTGTCATATTCTCTATATGATTATCAATATTGTTTTGTTGTCATTTTTAGATAAATTTCTTTTATTCATGGGACAGTCAGCTCCACAATCTGTTTTCCACATTGGAGTTGAAAGGGTGCACGCGCCTGCGCATGTGTGTGTGTTATTGCCCAGCTGTAATTTGGCTGATATACCAGATGTGCAGTGATGTTTGAAGGTGGAATGTATAGCTATTTAGATATATAGATAGTTTAGATTACTCATTTCCAAACTTGTTGATAATAAAATTCTTTTACTAGTTTTTTTGGCCATATCACGCAGCCTCAGAAAATTTGTTTATACTTTATCTCAGTTCCCCCAAACATTTTATTGCATGGAAATGCTATTTTCCGCAGGATAGGGCATTGCAGCCTGCAACCTACCTCTCAGATAATTTATTAGAAGAGCAAATAAAAAGTCTTAAAACTTGTCTCAAGTTTCTCTTTTCCATCTGGAGAAGTGACTGTCCTTGTCTATCATTTGTTTTCTGCCTCTCAGCCTTGTCTGTATCCACAACGTGAATAGTCTAATCTCATGATGAGCTAACAGAGATAATTCAGCTGACTCAGCTTTAATTTACGTGTTGCGGTACAGGAAGTGACAAAAGGTGGGCAAAGGCATGTTATCTGATCTAAGGAGCTCCGTAAATGTTAGCTGTTCTCTTTGTCTTAGAAGAACAGATAAAAATATATAATGACTATTGATCAAGGTTTAAGCTTTCACAGTTATGTCTTCAGAAATCTCAACATGTTAGTATGTTGGCAAAGTGTAATATTATTGCTAAATAGGGTAGATTAATAAATGTTGCTAATTATGTTGATCAGATTAAACTAAATCTAATGGGTGGTGATGTGGTTAATTTAAAACATAGAAAAAATTAAATTCTCTAACAAGTGAATTCTTGGCCTTCTCTTATGGTGTGGTACTTCAATGTAAGAAACAAATATCTGCACCATAATTGGTTTTGTTTTGGAATTATACAAATAATTGCATCGAATGGCTGTATTCAGAAATCTCTAATGTGGAGTTAAGGAACATAATTCAGAACGGTTCTGTGTATGGATCAATATGTCAGCGGTTTTAAACAGACAGAATAAAATTTTAAATTGTATTTATACCCAAGTGCCATGCTGTAAAAATATTATAGATCCTTTCAAGAGACTGTTACAGGGATTTTGTTTTGGGGCAGTGGTCAAGTAGGTTTTTCTTCTTCTTTAGAGTCAGGCAAACATGGCTTCCTACCCAGCTCTGCCTCTTAGTAGTCACATGACCGTGGACATACCTTCACTTCTCCAAGTCTCAGTTCCCTCATCAGTCAAACTGGGGGTAACAATAGTAGCTCGTTGGGCACCTGTGAGGGGTCAGTCAGTTGAGCATCCGACTCTTGATTTTGGCTAGAGTCATGGTCTTGTGGTTTGTGAGTTCAAGCCCCATATTGGGCTCTGCACTGACATTGTGGAACCTATTTGAGATTCTCTTTCTCCTTCTTGCTCTATGTCCCATCCCTCTTTCTCTCAAAATAAATAAATAAACTTTAACAAATAATAAAAAAGTAGTTCCTTCTTAGAATTTCCTGAAATTAAATGAGACATCTAGATAAAGGGCTTAACTCAGTGTCTGGCACACAGTAGGTGTTGTATAAATAACTCTTCTTCTCCTTCCTCCCTCTCCTTGTTATTATTGCTATTATTTTGTTTTTATTATTTCCTCTGTTCTTTTCTGTTTCTCACCAAATTTGGGACTATCTGAAACAGGATTTAAGAAGCTACAGTTCTTGAATTCTGAAGATACACTGAAGGTAGTACAAGAAAACTCGCTAGATGAGAAAATTAGCCCTTGGAAATATCTGAGACACAAAGGACTAGAGAAGTAGAACAAGAGCTATTTTATTTGGATGGGTTTCCTCCAAGGATGCATGGGGCCTCCCCCACAGCACTTTCCATTCATTATGGACAACTTCCAATGCTGCGGCGTGAGGCTCCTCCAAGCAGCCAGACGATGGGACTGGGTGTAGAGAGACTGGTTGTATTGGGACCCAGACCTCATAGCTACAACTTTCTTTGTGTTTACAAAGCAAGGCCATGTGGGAGATCAGAAATGGATTACACTGTAGACTGACAGGATTTTTGCAAGTCCATTTTTTTTTTTTAAACAAACCATATACAAAGCATGATGGGAAGTACCGGATAGCCTGGAAGAAGGAAACCTGAATCCAGTCCCAGCTCTGCCACAGACTGATGTGACCTCAAGCGACAAGCTTAGACTCTGCTCCTTTGCTTCTACAATTGTACAATAATGACTTTGAATTCCTAGATGATCTCAGAGGTAATTTCTGGCTCAAATGTTTTCTGATTGTATATTTTCTTAGGTCCTACAGTAATTATACTAAATTATTTTTTAGTATCTTTCCTGGTTCAAGGTGAACTTGTGAAAAGGGCAGGTCTAGGAAAAAAAGAACTCAGGAACAGAATGGGACTTGAATTCAGGGTTCCAACTGCAGTTATGTGAAGCAGCTGTATCATCTTGGGAAATACCTTGACCCATTGCATTTAACCTTGGCTGTACATTCGATTAATCTGCGTAGATTTTAAAAATATTGATGTTAGATCCCACTCTTGAAGATTCTAAATTGTCAGGCAGTGATAAGTTGTTAAAGCTCTCTAGGTAATTGGGTGCGCAGCCAGGATAGAGAATCACTGCAAAACCAGTGAGCCTCAGTGTCCTCACATCTAAGATAGAGCTTCTAAAAAAATAGTAGTATTTGCTCTCTCCATGTCACAGAATTGAGGATCAAATAAAATAAAACAGATAATAGTACTTTGTGATGTGTAAATGCACAGTAATTATTAAAGCAGACATTATTAAAGGACTTAGCTATTGTTATTATGCGAATGTTAGGGATTATCACAGGTGTATTATTTCTGTTGCTGGAGTTCTTATCTTTTCAGATAAACTTCACTTGCTGTCTCTACAAGTAGTTGAGGTCCCCCCCCAATCCTATGTGGCAATTTTCTTCTGGGTCCCTGTTGCTCTGGGACCCGGTGAAGGCTTAATGATTATGTGTTGACTCTGATTATTCTTAATAAACATAATTTCTCCAAGTTTTGCATAGCATATATCATCACCACCAATCGCCACAACATGCTTGTTTATCCCTTTGTGCTACAGCTTGTAAATGCTCCAAACTGTGGGATAAACTAGTCTAATGTTTGTGTCATGGGGGCAAAAAATTTAAACTATTTTTCAAATGTGTTTTATTCTGTCAGGAAGTCTTAATTATCTTTCATATAACATAATATTGTTAAGAACTTGTAGTTTTTTTTAATTTTTAAAGTTTTATTTGAGAGAGAGAGAGAGATAATCTTAAGCAGGCTCCACGCTCAGCACAGAGCCCCATTTGGGGCCTGGTCTCATCACCCTGGGATCGTGACCTGAGCCGAAATCAAGAATTAGATGCTCAGTCGACTGAGCCACCCAGGCACCCCCTTAATTTTGGGTTTCAGCAGTGGTCCCTTTTCTTTAGATATTTTCACACTTTGACAGTTTGATACATTTTTGTGTGTTCAGCTATTCCCCTAGAAATGTCTGTGGCCATTGCAGATTTGCTAGTAAATACCTTTTCTTTTCCCAGAAAAATAATCCTATTGGAATACTCTTGGAATAAGTCACGTCTTGCCATCTGGAATTGTCCCACTGTGGTCTATTCTTCAGAATGAGCAGAGGTATATTTAACATAGACTTGTAGATGGATTTTTCATGAACTTGAAGGCTGCCTGAGATGTCAGTTGTGGCCCTGTGTCAGGAGAATGTACTTGCTGGCTACAGCCTCTTAGGACAGAGTTTTGGGGAATCTAGGCGGATCACTGATGGTGACAGGCTCCAGGAAGGGCTGCCACTGCGTGTGTTACTCCGTTCCCTCAGCTGTCATGGCTGTAGCATTTATTCAGCCTCTCTCTACTCACCAGAAAATGCACCTTGGCAAAACAAAAGAAAAGTCTAGGGTCTTTCAGTATCTGTATTTTTTTGGAAAATGATTTCTGACATTCCCCTCCATTGTCTAATTTTGGAAATTATCTCTAAACTTGAGATCAATGCTGCTTTCCTTAAGAATCCCTTCATTAAAAAAAAATTTTTTTTTAAAATTTCTGAGAGAGAGAGAAACAGCATGAGCAGGGGAGGGTCAGACAAAGAGGGAGATACAGAACCTGAAGCAGGCTTTAGGCTCTGAGCTGGCTGTCAGAACAGAGCCCAATACGGGGCTTGAACTCACGAATCATGTGATCATGATCTGAGCCGAAGTTGGATGCTTAACCAACTGAGCCATCCAGGCACCCCTTTAAGAATCCCTTCAAGTGATGCATCTGTATTAAGAATTAAGCAACTACATTACTAATTAAATGAATAGTTAAATTTCAGTGAAGGGGTGGCTTTTTTGGGAGTAGAGCCATGTATATCATTGCATATGCTTTTCTGCTCACAAGCATAGAGGATAGTGCAGTTGATGAAAAATGTTAACCTTAAGATATACACATATATATACACACACACATATAGTTAAAAATGGTAAGTTGACAAACTAGGCCTGTAGGCTGCATGCTTTTTACATTTTTAAAAGGGTTGTAAAAAAAAAAAGGAATATGCGTCAGAGACCATATGGCACACAAGGCCTAAACTATTTACTATCTGGCCCTTTATAGAAACTGTTTGCTGACCCTTGAACCACGTGGAAAGCACCAATAATAGATCTCACTCCTTTTTTCACTTTCCCCAAGAAGCACATTGTCTTCTTTCTTTGGAGATATTAATTTCCACTTGCAAAGCCAGTCTTCATAGCCATTCTAAAGAGAGAGGGAGAAACCGCCCCCAGCAGAGTCTGTACCCGGATCTGCCCCCAGCCAGCTCTCTTGAAACAGTGCCCAGTCACCCTTGGTCCTTGTTGGTGCTGTTGCTCTCACTCTGCAGACCACTCCTCAGCATCACTGCCATCCGCTAGTTTGCTGCAGGCCTTCTTTAACCTTGGCTTTTTGGCCAAGTCATTATTCTGTTCTAATTGCACTTGCAGATCTGCTGTTTCATCACCCTCTTTTTTGCCCACTTTCACCCACCAAGGCCCCTTTTCTGTGATACTTTGATCCACCTTCTCTCCCAGAGTCTCAGTACTTCAGAGGCCAAGGCCTTCCAAATCTAATATTTCTACCCTTACTTTTATGTGGCCCTGTCCAGCCCAGTTTGCTCACTGGTTACAAAGTGGGTCCAGTTCTGCCCCCTACAGAAAGAACTTCTGGTGTCTTCCAGAACCAGACCAACGGAACCACTTTTGTGAGCAGTAGGTCTACTCTTTCTGGACTCTTGTTGCACATCCCCTTATTTGTGTTCACTTGGTTGTCCATATCACTTGGTTAATTTCCTTCCCATGGACCTTCTGGTCTCCTGCCTTCACCTCCAACTGCAGCAGGTTTCCATGTCTGTCACTTTGACCAGGCCACTCCAGTGGTCCCTAATGTCCTTGGGATCCAGCACACATATCTAACCAGAGCTATCACAGCGCTCAAACTTCTGGTACATCCCTTTCTACATTCTAATCCTGCTTGCTGAATCCTCCCCTCTTCTGCCTGTGATTGTCTCTACTTAACACACATTTATTGAATGCCGACTCCATTCCAGGTACCATGCTAGGCTCTGGGAATCAGAGATCACCAAAATGCAGCCTAGATAAGGGAAAGGTGATATGCACAAACATGAATATAGAGCAAAGCGCCAGGTGGTGGTTAACAAAGTTATTAAATATCATGAGAGCACAGAAAATATTTGGAACTAAACTGCATAACCACAAATATTCTGGACTATCTAATAAGAATATTATCAAACTAACAAATTATCCACTTAAATTTAATTCTGAGGGTACCTGAGTGACTCAGTTGCTTAGGCATCCAACTCTTGATTTCAGCTCAGGTCATGATCTCACAGTTGTGAGATCCAACCCTGACTTGGGCTCTACGCTGGGTGCGGAGGGAGCCTCTCTATCTCTCCCTTTGCCCCCCCCCCCCACTTGTACGCACACATGCGTGCACACACATGCTCTCTCTTTTTCAAAAAAAACTTTTTTGATTCAGTTTTTAGCCTTCCCCAAAATATATGGCTTAAGGAACAAACTTCTGGTAAGTTTTTCTGACTGATTTATTCCTTCTCTAACTTAAAATCTCATTTGCCTCCAGCCATGTCTGTAAACATTAAAGTTCTACAAATAAATGGAGTCTTTTGATTATAGTGTAAAAGACAACATCCTGCTTTGTAAACACTCCTGCTCCCTATTAGAAACTGAAATGAGTCCTCACTCTGTTCCCTGAATGCATGGAATGGTGGCTTAAACTGGTGGATGTCCACTCAGTCCAAGTGGACACACAGCTTTATTTACTGGGATAGGCTTTGAGACGTTGTCACTCAATTGCAAGACAGTCCTTTCTTTTTTTTTTTTTTTTTAATTTTAAAAAATGTTTTATTTATTTCTGAGAGAGAGACACACACACACAGCGTGAGCAGGGGAGGGTCAGAGAAAGAGGAGAGACAGAATCTGAAGCAGGCTCCAGGCTCTGAGCTGTCAGCACAGAGCCCAACGTTGGGCTCGAACCCATAAACTGTGAGATCATGACCTGAGCTGAAGTCAGACGCTTAACCAACTGAGCCACCCAGGTGCCCCAAGACAGTCCTTTCAAATAACTGCATCTCAGCATCTTTCCCCTTTCATTTCCTTCTTTTTTCTCCTTCCGTGTACACCTCCTTTCCCCTAAGCCCTCTTTCAAGATGATTGCGTTGTATCCACTACATGCTGGGAAAAGCTAGCCAGGACACGCCTGTCTTGAGACACCCTAGGAGCACTGAGCTACGAGCAGGAGCTCTGGAGAGGTGGGCGTGATCACGGGCCTGCTCCAGTGTCACTCCTGCTGTCGCGCACCACACAGTTTTTGTGTTTTCATTCATGACATATTTTCTGAGAGCCTTCTTTGTGCCACAGACACCATGCTAGGTTCTAGGGACCCAATATGGAGCCAAGGGGAACATTACTGCTGCCCTCATTGGGGGAAAGTAGCATCAATTACAAGTTTACATTAATAAATGTGTGATAATAAGTTACTATCTTAGCTCTGATAATAGAGAGGAAGAGCTCGTGTAGGTGTTTGACCCCGTAACAGCTCTGTGATCTCTGGTCTCTGTATCATCCATCTGCCTTCCTCCCTCCCACTATCTCTCTCCCTGCTCCCTACCTCTTCCTTCTTCATTAAATGGGGGTTGTTGAGGTGGAAAATTTTTCCTCTATATTTCAAAGGTTCTTCTAGCCAGTCTAAGAGTTAAATTGACACAAGACAGATTAAAGGAGAAAAATAAATTTAATTTCATACATACAAGAACTCCACATTCACGAGAATTCTAAAAACAGAAAGGTAAAATGAGATATACATGCTATCCTGGGCTAAGGAAAAGGGTGGGCGCTGGGGGTTTCAAAGGAGAGGAGGTCAGTCCAGAAGGCAGTAAGAGCACACGTTTGGCAGTTAGATGCTTGCGTTGCTGTGCGGTGGGTCACTCAGATAAATGTTATCCTTGGTAGTAACTCTTATTCTGGAAAAGATCCCCAATTTAAATTCTCCTAGGTAGTTAAGGGAGAGGCCACATTTTCTCTTGAGCCCACAGGGTTTCCATTGCCTTCAGCTCTAAATAATCCACATGCCCAAGAGGCACATCTGGGGAAGGCTTCTTCTGAACCTCTTTAGGGTGAAGAATGGGGCCAGCGGCACTAAGCCCTGTCATCAATATGGTGCTCTGTACTCGTATTTTTTTCTCTTAGTTTTGGAATTCTGGATTCTCTGCAGTAGATGTTATAATCTCTTTTTAAATACTAATAATGGAGTAAGACATCATTGTTACTACTCACTGTCACTGGATGGATGAATAAAGGAAAGCTTGTATTGTGGGAATTTGGGGGTAGAAATATGCCACAGGCCCTAACTTGAAACAAACCATAGGATTTAGTGGCTGATAACTTACCTAACTCAAGGACTCTGTATTTACATTTTTTTTTTTTTTTACAGCAGCAAGAGAAGAATCTCCCCCTTTCTCTGAAGAAGTCAGGACTAGATCTCAAAATCTGTGGTGTGTCCTCCCCAGTGCAAGCCCACCCACATGGCTGACAAACGATGGATTTCCCAAAATAGCTGCCACACACTTCCTTTTTGATCTCCGTATTTCTTGCTCCCAGAATTTCTACGTCTTTCCAGATACACCCAGTCGAGCTTTCTGAACTTTTGAGCAAACACCTTCCGGGTTCTTCAGCTTTCAGAAAAGCCCCTACGCATAGGCATAGGGGACAGAGGCCCGGGTGGAGGTGGAGCGCCCCAGCTCTGGGGACTCCTGCGCAGGAAGTCTGGCTCGCTGCGAAGCCGCCTGGCTCAGAGCGCCCACCAGCCCTCACCAGCCTGCAGCGAGCAAACGTGCTTCGCCGTCCTCTTCTCCCCCCCGCCCAAGCGGGCTGAATGAGGAGCAGCGCTATTTTTACCTCCCCGGCCGCAATCCTTTATATTTATTTGCAGGAAGGAAATAAATAAAGGATTAGGAAGGAAATGCTCGGCCTTAGTTTCTCCCGGAGAAGGAGGTTGGAATAGGAGTGGGGAGGATCTTAGATTTGGGGTGGTGGAAGAGGCAGGGAGATTTCTCTGGTTGATTGTTTCTCCCAAATCATCTTTGTTTCTGGCCTGGAAACCCCGGCTCGCTTCTTTCTCCCCCTCTGGCTGATCTCTGATTGCCAGCCTCCCCCCTCTCCTGCCCCCACCTCTGAAGATGCCACCGTCACCTCTGATGCTGCCTGGGATGCTGCATCACTCTGCTGCTTTTTTTTCCCTCTCCCTTTTCCTCCACGATAAAGCATGCGCAGTGCGTCCTGTGTCAGGCAATAGCAACGGCATCAGTATCAGCATCAGCATCAGCATCAGGACCCGAAGGCGCGCTCGGGCGCGCTCTCGAGGGCGGGGCGCACGCCCGCGCCGCGCGTCCCCGCGCCGCTCGCGCTCACGCGCCGTCTCAGCGTCCTCAGCCCCAGCAGCAGCCCCCGCAGTTGCTGTAGCGGCCGCGCCCGCCGCAGGGAGGGAGGAGCATCTGGGGAGGCTCCAAGTTGGCGGAGCGACTAGGACCCCCGGACTCTTCAGCGGCCGCCCGGGAGGGGCTGAGAGGAGAGCCGGGGAGGGGGCGCCGCCCAGCCCCTAGTCCCGAGCCCCGAGCCCCGAGCCCCGACCCCTGCCCGCGGCGGCACCATGCGCGCTGAGCCGGCGTGACCGGCTCCGCCCGCAGCCTCCCCGCAGCCTAGCCCGGCGCTGTCGCTGGCCACACCGAGCGGCGCCCGGGAGCTATGAGCCATGAAGCCGCCCGGCAGCAGCTCCTGGCGGCCGCGCCTGGCGGGCTACAGCCTTCGCCGAGCCTGCGGCGGCCCCCGCGGCGGCCCCGCCGGCCCGGCGCCTGCCCGCGCCCCGGCCGCGCGCCGCCCTGCCGCCTGCTCCTCGTCCTTCTCCTGCTGCCAACACTCGCCACCTCGTCCCGGCCCCGAGCCTGGGGGGCTGCTGCACCCAGCGGTGGGTATGGCCCCGGTGCCCTCTGCATTGCCTTGCTTGCGGGGCCCCGCAGAGGAAAGCGAAGGGCACGCGGGTCCGTGCGCTCCGGACACGTCCCGGGCTCGGCCTTTCCCAGCCACCCTGCCTGCCTCTCCACCTCTTTCCTAGACCCCTGTTCATTCCAATTCACTTTCTGAAGTCCATTTCTGTTGCATTCACTAAAAACCTATTCCAATGACTGTCGGTTTCACTGGAAGGTATTTAGTGGATGCGGGGTCCCTCAGCGATCTCTGTTAACTTGGCGGAGGGAGAAACCAGTGGACGGTAAATGCAGCGAGGGAGCAAGTTGCTTCTTGGGTGGAGAGCCTGAATGTGAATGCGGGAGGCTGTAATAATAATAGTGGTACTGTGTTGTTTCCTCAAATCGCCTACTGGGTTTATTCCCTGCTGTGGGACTTAAGATGGGGGAGGGAAACTTCGGAGATATAAGCCTTTAGTTTGTAATTCTCAAAATGCTTGTCATTATAATGAGCAATTAAGATAATATGATATTCAATACATTGATGATTGGAGATCAGTGGAAGCAGAAAGCTGGCCTTGGCAGGAAAAGAAAAGGAATTGGAAAGCTGCCAGGATCTGCTTCCCTCTATGGCAAAGAATTTTTGCTCGTCGCAAAGTTTAAAGAAAAAGGAATTGTCTATTTTGTTTAATGAATCAGTTAACGACCGGCGCCCAAGAATTCCGCACTCAAGTTATCTGGGGGGCGTTCTTAGCTCTTAGATGGGATACTCCTAGTCAGAGTCCCATTGAGCTTCTGTAGACTCAAGGGGTGGAGATGAGGGTCAGATTCTCCTCTGAGCATGTTCATTTAATGTCTTCCTTCAGATCCATTCCCCCTCCCTACCGCGACTCCCCATACTTAGAAGTATAGATTTGAGACAGATTAGAACAC
This sequence comes from Proteles cristata cristata, assembly GCA_017311185.1. Lineage (NCBI taxonomy): Eukaryota > Metazoa > Chordata > Mammalia > Carnivora > Hyaenidae > Proteles > Proteles cristata. Next base: position 18,523 of record JAESUZ010001704.1, read on the forward strand.
TAATTAAAACACTAATAAAAACAAATAGTGCATTATTGTATAAACCTCGCCGGCTGTAAACCTATGCAGGCCATTTCATTGTTGGATAACTTGCTTTGCTGTGCCTCTACTTCTTACCTGCTTATAAATAGAAAACTTTGTTTTTGCACTTAATGGAAAAACACATTGTAGTACTTATGTATTTATTGGGTGTATGTGTGTATTTGTGTATCTTTGTGCACCCCCCACCCCCCCCCAGCTCCGCACTGGAATGAAACTGCAGAAAAAAATTTGGGAGTCCTGGCAGATGAAGAGAACACGGTGCAACAGAATAGCAGCAGTAATGCCAGTTACGGTAATTCAATGCAGAAAGAAATCACACTGCCTTCAAGACTCATATATTACATCAACCAAGACTCGGAAAGCCCTTATCATGTTCTTGACACAAAGACAAGACACCAGCAAAAACATAACAAGGTAGGCATGGGTCTGGGTATGTCAAAGTAGCTGCCAAGGGGAGTTGGCCTTTGATTTGATTTTCTGCCAGAATCTGATTTCACAAATTTTACTGCAGCATTTTATTAGGAAATCGATTAATATCATGATAGAGGAGAGACTGGAGGAAGTCAACCTGGGATCTACTGGGATAGGATTGCTGTTTTTTTTTTCCCCTCTGACTCTAATGTGGAATTCGAATTTCTTATGGCTTTTTAAATCCCATAGCTGAAATGTGGTCCATGTTTCTTTCAGTTGCATTGGACACTGAACAGTAGTTGAGTGAGTACGTTTATGGTCCTGACTTATATCTGTGAGGCTTTATATAAGGGTGCAGTGTTTCACATCCCATGATGAAAACTCCTTTCAGTCTGCGCACAGAAGGTTGCTGTGAGGCTATTTGCAGAGTCCCTATCAGTCTTTCACTTAGAAATTGAGTGATTAAACTTAATTTTAAATTTCTTTGATCATAGGAAAGAATACTTTTTTCATGATATATTTTCAGTAGGTAAACAATTTTAACATTTTAAAAGATTGTGGCGAATCTATACAGACTATTTATGTAATATAGAGACCAGCGTTGGCCAGCATAGTCCTTCAGGGCTCCATCTGCAATCGTCAGTCAGTCGTTGCTTTACTTTACAGTTGGTTCAGAAAGTAGCACTGGTTTTTAAAAAGGCAGTCAGCAGAAGACAAAGGGGCTTAATGTCCAAAGAGTTTGAAGGATCTTTTTTTCTTGCTTACTGCTCTTTATTTGAGTTAGTAATATTTTGGGTGCCAAGCAGATTTATACAGTGGGTTGGTCATCAGTGTTCTTTATCAGGAGCAGAGAATAGAGAGTTTGTATGTCAGATATTTTACTTCGGACTCTACCTGTTCAATTGAGAAAAGCAGTAGCTGTCTAACATCTAATTTAGATGTTTCTAATTTAAGAAAAGTATCTGTGGTTCACATCATTGTTTTTATTAGTTTTCTAAAATATAGATAAGTGGTAATGGTTTTTATTCCTATTTTACAAATGAGGAGTTAGAAATTCAAGGCTTTTGGTTGACTTTCCAAAGATTGTGAGACTGCTAATATAAACCTCAAGAGGCCCGAATATGTCCTTTTTATTATTTTTTACGAGTCAGGTTTCTGAGAAAATGCTTCCTTTTTCTTGAGTTGAAAATTCCTTGAGTTGAATATTATTGGAGCAGTTAATTTCACAGTATTGTGAAGCGGCTGTTACCCACCTTGGCTGAGATGAAGAAGACTGTTCTCACAGCCCTGTGACCTCTGCTCCTATGTAACTTAATGGGTCAACTCTTGATTCTGTCTGCCCATTTGTCTTGTTGACAGGAACAGTAGATGGTGACTTTAAGGAAGAAGAATCCAAGAACTTCTTGATAAATGCATTGAGATGCATTTTATGGCTTTCCTAATTAATGAAACCTTCTAAGGTTCAGTGGCAGGTTCTTGAATGCCAGTGCCTTTGCATATGGTATTGAAGGAATAACACACACACACACACACACACACACACACACACACACACACACACACACACAATCTTGCCTTAAAGCGTATTTCAAAGAATGTTCAATGCCTCCTGAGCCGAGACTTTAAAAAATTTCAGAGGAATATTTTATAACTCAAGTTTTGAAGGCTATGACTGACACCTGTCTTCTGGTCTAATGTTATGTGGTTGCTTCATTGGGTGGGACATGGTTTGACTCCTCTATATCTGAATTTTTTATGATAAATTGGTTTGTTGAACCTTGTCCTGACACTCCGGTAGATTTCTCACCATGGAACACATGGTTGCCGTTGGAATGATACTTTTCCATTTCCGCCCCCAATCGTGGTGGTGGTGGTGGGGTTCTTTTATCTTAGAAAAAAAGTGCTTACACAGAAATTATATTTGGAAGCATTTTTCTCCTTTTCTTACTAGTTTAATTCTAACACACCTTTGTTGCACATTTCTCCTCTGCAAAGGAGTATGCTAAAGGCTCAGAGATAAGAGGTAAGGGGTTCACAGATGAGCAAGATGGGGTTGGGCCTCCAGGAGACACAAAAATGAGATAAACAAGATTCTAAAAAGTGCCCCCACACAGGTATAAACGGTGTCTTGTGTTGTGGAGTCCCTTTGGGTTCTGTGATTTCCCTTTTATTTGGGTTTTTTTTTTTTTAAATTTATTTCTAGGAGAGAGAGAGAGAGAGACAGCGTGAGCAGGGGAGGGTCAGAGAGAGAGGGAGATACAGACTCCGAAATAGGCTCCAGGCTCTGAGCTGGCAGTCAGCACAGAGCCCGACGCGGGGCTCAAACCCATGAACTGGGAGATCATGACCTAAGTGAAAGTCGGACGCTTAACCGACTAAGCCACCCAGGCTCATTTGGGTTTTTAAGCATTTCTTGAACTAGGTGACAAAAAGTGCTCCAAAGGTTTCCTGCTGTGTCTTCAGATGACTTGCCTAATAATAGTAATGAGAGAGACTTGTCAGTTCAGCTGCTTTACAAATGTTTCAGTAAGAGAGATTCTATAGCATTTCATCATCTTTGCTTTTATAAAAGAAGTTTTGATTTTAATATGTGTATTATGTGCCTTTTTTTCTTCTCCTGATTTCATGACACTCAAGCACATTTTAATGAATGCCTTAGAAATGCTGAATCACTGTGCTGTTCTTCTCATGGATCCTTGGATTAGGGGTAGAGGTGGACAGGGAAGTTCCCAGATATAGGTTGCAAGGCAGAACTTTGTATTTATTTCAAAAATATTGAGTGTTAATCAGTTCTTATTACTTTACAACTGCGCAAGTGAAAATGTTATTAACTCTTTCACAATTCACGAGTTTAAAAATAGATTATGCAAAGCACCCCTGTAATAGCAGTATTTCTGAAAATCTTGAAGTTCTCTTTGTCAGGAATTATTTAGGAATCTTTTTGTCTTCAGATAGGGTGATGTATAACTTATTGTCCAAACTGTGCCATTTCTGAGAGTCACAGTGAGCATGCTTAGTAATCATGCTAGGATAATAGACATAAACCAAGATGGTCCAGAGCAAATGGGGAATGTGGTCACCTTGGATTGAAATGGTTATATTCCTTGAGTTTTGGTGCTTACCCCAATTCAAGTTTCTTTGTAGACAGTTTTATTTTCCTATGAATTAGTGTAAATTTTTTCTTACTTACTAGGAAGTCAGTTTACCGCCTTATAGAAGTTTCAGGAAAAATTTAGTTTTGCTTTGTTACCAAGACTTGCCTTTTTTATGGCTTAATGTTTATTTATTTTTGAGAAAGAGAGAGAGCAAGCACACGTGTGCAAGTGGGGGAGGGGCAGAGAGAGGTGGGGTACAGAGGATCTGAGGCCGGCTCTGTGCTGACAGCAGAAAGCCTGAAGGGCGGGTAAAGAAAGCCTGAAGGGTGGGCAGACTGCGAGATCATAACCTGAGCCACAGTTGGTCGCTTAACTGACTGAGTCACCCAGGTGCCCCAAGACTTTTACAAGCAAAAATGGATGATTACTAAATGTAAGCGTTTTATGAACCACGAATGCAATATGTTAATGAAATGGACCATACATTTAAAAAGAGGGAGACATGATTTAGATTCATTCATTCATTCATCATTCATTCATCATTTTGAGATAATCCTATGAGGTCTATTCCTAAGAAAGTTTTAATGAACCTATAGAGGAGGAAAAATAAATTTCCCTTTACCCTTCTAAGTTCCTGGTTGAGCCACACCCTGCGATAAAGACAGTTTAATAGGGAGAAAACAAACAGAAGTCTTATAACATGTGTACCGCCTGTATGCGTGGGGGAGACCCAGGAAAACTGAGTAACTCTCCAGAATGGCCCAAGTCACTACCTCAGATAATATCCTCAGCTAGAGGCAAAAGAAGATTTTGGGGATGGGTGAGCATCCAGTTGTGGGAAGCTATCAGGAAAAGCACAGTAAACAATGGTAAGATAAGACTCTGCTTTCTCCACTGATGAGAGTTTCTAGATATTTAGAATCATTGACTTCCTGATACTGAGAGAGAGAGAGAGATTTCTTATAAATGGAGATTTCTTATAAAATGTAAACCACTCTTATAGAAGGGTAACTTGTGCTCTGGTTTTCAGCCTAAAACAGTTCTTCTGTCAAAGAAGTATATTTAGGATGGTATATTCTCTACCTTTCAGACCTTTTCTCGAAACTTTCCTTTAGTCAAAAATTACTTGCCTTGTATCCTGCTCCCTTGGGATTCTTTTCTCTTTCTGTTGGGAAGAGATGGAAGAAGTACACTATGAATAGCATAAGGTCTAGGGAAAACAAATGTCACCTCCTTTGACTTTGGTTGGCCTGCATGCAGCTCAATCTTTTGTTACCTTCCCTACTGTGGTGGGGACCAGGAGCTGGTGTATGGAATTAAGAATATGCAGAATGAGGGGCCACAAGCCACCCACACAGAGATCGACGGGTAGCTCCCTGAGCACCTGAGTGGTCCTCCATCCCAAGTCACGGGTGAGCAGGACAGAGACAGCAGAGTAGCAAGCACCTGTTACTTATGAAGTGGTTGGGGCTGAGGTCACTAAGTTTTCAAGGGTTTAACTTCTAAATGGTTATTTTTTTTTATTTTTTAAAATGTCTATTTATTTGAGCATGGGAGGGGAGAGAGACAGAGAGATACCATCCCAAGTAGGCTCAGTGCAGAGCCCTATGCGGGACTAAGTCCCATGAACTGTGAGATCATGATCTGAGCTGAAACCCAGAGTTGGACGTTTGACCTAATGAGCTACCCAGGCACCCCCTAAGTGGTTATTTTAAAGGTGCCCTGGGAAAACTAAAGTGGCAACTGAGAGTGGGAATCCTAAACTCAAGTTCTTATCTACATGTCCAGACTCTGGGTGTGAGTAGGGTTATCGTGCTGTAAATTTTCTTTAGGAAAAATTTTAGGCACTGTCAGGATGGTGGAAATATTAAAAGCCACTGGCAGAATTTTGGTCACCTAGCACATGAAACATTTGAACAAAGCAAAAATGCCAGTCAGCTGTATCTGTAGACAAATGACTATTTGAGATCCTGTCTGTAACCATACCCGTCTTTTGTTGAGATCCAGCCAAGAAAATAAAGCTCTTGGGTACGGCTGAGGTAGTTGTTTGGTAAAAAACTTGCATGAGGTTATGAAATACTTGTACCTGATGGACCACCTTCTATAAGTTTCTCGGAATTTGTCTAGAGTTACTAATATACATGCAGCACATGGTGCCCTTTATAGTGCATATACCTCATTCCTCGGCCAGTAAGTAATCTGAAGTTAAATGGTTATCCCAAACCATCTCTGCCAGAGAATCACGTTGGTGTTGCATGAAGACTAGGTTTTGGTGTAACAGCCCAGTGTATTCAGCTGGGGTTGCTCGGAGGCGGGTGTGTGCCTTAATAATTTGCTTTTAGGTGCCTAATACAGCAGTACCTTGTCCAGTCCCCACGAGGGATAGTAGCGGGCCTACACCTGACATAGTAATGGAGATGAACACTGTGCACTTTTGTTGTGAGTGAGGCAGGAAGACAGACTGAGGGTTCTGTTTGGTGGTTTGTAAAGGTGGTCCCAGGGATTCTAAAGTACACTGATACAGACAGACAGGATTTCCCAGGGGCCAGCAGGGATGCAGATGTGTTGGAGGTTGAGGGAAGAACCGAAAGCATGGTGGTTGTGCTCACTGGGACCAAGTGTAGGTCGTATTCATCCACGTGGTGTTGGTGCCTGTGCAGATGTGGAGGATTGTAAAGGGCACATGTGGACTCCTGCCAGGTGCCACATGCCGTCTCGCAAAGTGTCCTGCAGGGGAGTGGCTGAGCACCGCAGAGAGCTGTGGGCAACCTGCAGGGTAGAGTGCTTTCTGTGGGGCAGATGGGGGCAGAGTCAGTAAGGCAGCCGAGTAGACCGCTAACTTGGGAAATAGCCTTTGTTGAGCCTGGTAACGTGCCCAGCAGTTACAGCAGCCCCAAAAAATGAACTTGATTTCTGTCCATTGTATAAAAATATTAAGACTATATTGGAGGGTGTGAACAGGAGCTCTGAGTAGTGGCTGTGGGGAAGGGTCCTCTCAGGGAGGTGTAGACAGGTGACCCTGTAACTGTGGTCTTTCCGGAGGGTGTAAGGGGGATGCTCTGGTGGTGGCAGCACCTGCAGCCAGGAAGGGGTCCTCTCAATGGAAATTAAATTCACCGACTTCCAGTAGGATGCATAATGTGGGCCAGTCTAATGGGTGCGGGGAAGGCAAGCAACTGAGTGAAGTGTTTAAAGGGGCTCCCATAAGGTTGTGAGATGGATGCATACCTTGGGCTTCCCAAGCTCAGAGGCACAGCAGAAAGCAGCCTGGCAGCCAGAGTCCCACCTCACAGCTGAGCAGCAAACACTGGGGAAAGCAAGACCTTCTGGGGTAAACACGTCGTTAATGGCAAAGCACCGCTCAAGAGGGTCATCTGCAGGAAGATAAACAGGTGTTCAGTTCCTCAACCAAGTCTGCTGTGTCTTCCCTGGGTGTCATCTCTGCTATAGTAGAAGGTTGCAGAGGTAGTGTTGGGGGTGATGTGATGTCCCATGATGTCATGTGCTTGGATGTTGTCATCTCCAGCATTGTCACAGGTGGAGGGAGCCATCCCAGAGAGGGTGGGTCTCTCAGGTAGTTACCCGGAGGGGAACTGAGGGATCAAGAGGTCTAATAATGTTGCACAGATTTGGGGTGCCCAGATTATGGTTTTCTTGAAATGTCAGGAGCATTTACTAGTATCACAAATTTGCAGTAAATTTGGGGGTTCGTCGGGGTGCACCTTGTAAATAATTAGGCAGTACTCTTCTCCAAGGAGGTCTCCAGCATGGGTTGGGGGCACATGTGTAGCTTGGCTTAAAGGAAGCTTAGTTATATGCTCTCAACAAGTTAATGCTTGGCTCTGTATTACCAGAGATGGGTCTGAACTACATAAGCCTACCAGCCAATTAGGGTTGAAATTGGGGCAATGTAATGGCCAGTATCCATAGGTCAGGATATCTGTGAACATGTACAAAGGGCTGGTGGCCTTTAAGCATCCATACCTGGTGGCTTTTGGGTACAGCCCCTCTAAGGGCTGACTTCTAATACTTGTTGGCCTTCTACACTGGGATGCAATGGTGGGTGAGTGCTTTGTGGTTCAGCGACTTTCTAGTCATGACCCAGATGGCACACAAGGCACAGAGTAAGGCCATGGCAGTGAGCATCTGTATTTTATAGTTTTGCACCTGCCCACTGACTGCCCCATGTGAAGACTTATTATGGGGTTGTTGTGGGTCAACATTTCATTGGTAGCCTCCTCCGAAGTGGGGTAGGGCCAACTGGTGTAATTGTTGGCTGTCATCTCTTCATGTTGCTGGTGTCAACCAGCCTGCGCTCCTTTCCCCCCCTTTTAGACTTCCACGCCGTCCTCAGTGGGTCCTGGTGTAATTATTTCCACCTCCTTTGGGGAAGTATGGTTAGGAGAAACGAGCCATCCACTAAAGCCACTATACCTTGGAATTTCAGGTGGAATTTGCATGTCAAGCAGGTAAGTGTGCTCCAGCAGCAGCACAGTGCGTCTATGTTCTTAGGGGCCAGGACTAACTCCTCAGGGAGTTAGGAGGTCACAGCCCACTTGCCCCTGATTGGCTTGCCAAAGAATATTGGAAAATGAGACGATAAACATTTTAAATCTGTAACGGGACTCAGAATTGTTGGGAAAAATGTAGATAACATTGTCCTGTAAAATAAAGGTATTGGATTCCCCCATGATCACAATCACAGGCAGCATGGCCCGATGAACCCAGTTGGTGTGAGGATCATGCTGGCCATATGGCCTGGAGTTTAAAGTGGTAAGTGCCCTGGCAGCCAAAAAGTCTATTTAGGAGTCCAGTTACTGTCCTGTAACTTAAGGAGCAACCTGGGAGATGAAAGTACCATTGGATGCCCTGTAGGAGAGCCCAGTGCTGTGTTATATGGGCAATAAAATGAGATCCTTGATCTGAGTCAGCGATGTCTGGAGGGCCAAATGGGGACAGGATGTACTTAGAAAAGAAAGAGATTACCTGTTCTATAGAGGTGTTCCTGGTGGGTTGTAGCAAGCAATAGGCCAGTAGAACTATCCATACATTAATTGTGAAGTGGATAGTTCCTCTGCTGACAGAGGGAATGGCCCTATGAAATCAACCCACCACAGGCTAAAAGGGTGGTCCCCTCCCAGAATTGGAACATGACAGGGCAGTGTGCAGTATTTGGTTTGGGAGCATAATTTGCAATTCAGAACAAGCAGAATTCCCTCTGGTGGGCCCAGGTCACTGTGGCAGCAGCTCCTCCATGACCTGAAGAGATAATGGGACCCTTTGGCCAGGGAATAAGGAACATGGAAGTGGTGACTAAGAAAGGTCAGAATGGTGGAGCCAAGGATTGATTGATGCATGTATGTCCGGGGGTGGTTTGGGGGTGGGTGGAGAGGAAGGCTGTGGATTGGTGATGGTGGGTGGAGCAGGTGGAGCTGGTGGAGTTGTTGGTAAAGAGTTGGTGGCCGAGAGCTCCAACTGGTGGTGACCTGGATTTGGGCCAGGACATCTACCTTTCAGTTAAAGACAGCCCCTGGAGTGATAGCCTTTGAATGTGCTGAAACATGGGTAACCCTAATTATGACTGGTGCCTGGCCAATGTCCTTTCAAATTGGAGCACTCCCAAATGGGATGGCCTTGAATGGGAAAACTGTCCTGCTGCCATTGGCCTGACCAAAACTCTGGTCCATTAGCAACCTCCCACAAGTCAGTAAAACTATGGACAAGAGGCCTGTCCTGGGCAATGGCACTCTGCACAGCCATTTGTACTGCTACAAGCTCAGTGAGCTGAGCTGAGCTGACCCGACTGGCCACCTTTGATAAGCGTGGTGCTGCTGGCAGAGTGGTATGCTGCTGCCCTCCAGCAGGCTCTACTGGGTACAGTGGTGGTGCTCCATCAGGGAACTACACAGACTCCCTTTCTCATTCCATCAGCTCTTCCCAGAGGTTATCCCTGGTCACCAGGGACTAAGGCAGTGAAGACACTGTCCATCAGTTCTTCAGAGGGATTGAGAGGACTGAAGAATGGGGTAGCCACATCCTCCTGTAATTTGGAAAGACTGTCACATCAAGTTTAATCTGTTCCTGAAGGAACCATTCCCATTTAGCAGAGAGGCATTTGTAGCTGTGTGAGCCACCATTGGGAGGCATCCCTTATCCATGTCATAGTGGTAATGTGGGCATACAGGAGAATGGGCTCCATTCCCGTAGAGGCCTTTGTTTCTTTCTTTTTTTTTTTTTTTTTTTTTACAAATAGTTTATTGTCAAATTAGTTTCCACATAACACCCAGTGCTCATCCCCACAAGTGCCCTCCTCCATGCCCACCCTCTCCCCCCCACATCCACCAGTCCTCAGTTTTTGTCAGCATTCAAGAGTCTCTCATGGTTTCTCCCCCTTTCCCCCACCATTTCCGCCCTTCTTCTCCCCCTTGGTCCTCTGTTAAGCTCCTCCTAATCCTCCTATACGTGCACACATATGATATTTGTCTTTCTCTGCCTGACTTATTTCGCTCAGCATAACACCCTCAAGGTCCATCCATGTTGCTACACATTAGAGGCCTTTGTTTCTAACAAAGCCCAATAAGTGACCAGAATTTGATGTTCTTTTTTTTATACAAGTTTTAAATTTTTTTTAAATGTTTTGTTTATGTCTGAGAGAGAGCGAGAGCGAGAGAGCGAGCGTGAGCAGGGGAGAGTCAGAGAGAGAGAGGGAGACACAGAATCTGAAGCAGGCTCCAGGCTTTGAGCTAGCTGTCAGCACAGAGCCCGACACGGGGCTTGAACCCATGAACCATGAGATCATGACCTGAGCCGAAGTCGGATGCTAAACTGACTGAGCCACCCAGGTGCCTCCAAAATTTGATGTTCTTAAGGAGTGTAGTGGGTGGCTGTGGAGGGCACCCGTAAGGTGCAGAAACCCGAAAGGCAGCCAAGAGGAACCATATTTAGTTCATAGATAGATTCCAAGATGCATAGTCCATGATGGCCAGTGCCTCAACCCAGAAGGAGGAACTGTGGGGATCTGGGGGTCAACTGATGAATTGGTCTTTGTGCCAGCTGTAAGGCTGCTGTTGAATCTCTCCCCAGTAAATGCAGAGGATTTTCATGTAACTGCATAAATGGGTTTAAGAGTGATGTGTTATCTCCAAAATATGATAAGACATGTTGGGCTTGCCATAGTGTGATGGAGGGCTGAATAGTTACTAACTGATGTTTAACCACAAAGGAAATCCCTTGGCATTTAGAGGACCAATTAATACTCAAATATTAAACAGTTGTGGCTTGTCTTTGAATTTTATGTGGGGAGGCAGCCACCCTCTATGGTGTAGGTGGGTCACAGCTGTATTAGGGCCTCTCCCACCCTATCCTCCGAGGGGCCCTACATTAAAATGTCATCAGTACAATACCAGATGGTACAAGTGGACACTGTAAGGGTATCCAGGTCTTGCTGGCAAAGACTATAGGCAATAGCCAGCTGTTAAGATAGCCCGTAGGCAGCCAGGTGAAGGTACATCGGGTGCCTTCGAACGTGAAGGTGAAACGCCATTGGAACTCCTCAGTGATTGATACTGAATACATCGTACTGTCTAGATCCATCATGGAAAAGTAGTGCCCTGGAGCCCTCCAGATGTCTTCAGTTAACTGGAAAATGTTGGGAATGGGAGCCTGAGCTCTCACAATAGGGGGCGCCGGAGCACTTAAATTTCAGTATTTGACGGTAAGACACTGCTCATTTGTAGTGGGCTTTACTATCTGCCAAATGGAAGAAGTGAAAGGAGAAATGATGCGTTTAATGACTTCTTCCTTTAACAAATCTTGAATTATAGACTGCAGTCCCTCTGTCCCCTGTCACAAGTGATATTTGGGGAGCATTTAACATCTTAATTGGGAGCTGGTAGTCTTATGGACTCCCATATACAGCTCCCACTAGAAAGGTCAGGAATTTGGGGTTGTTCCAGATGGCACAATGGCATGTCAAGGCAGCCACACCTGTAACAGGAGGCATGGGGCCAAAGGGGCCATAGCCACTAAGAGATTTTTCAGAACCATTGTTCCAATAGCGACATCCAATAGAAGTGGAATGCCTTCTACTATCCTGCTATGCCTTGTCCCTGGCTTTTGTTTGGAAGGACTCCTGAGCAGCACTGTAATTTGGGCTCCAGTGTCAATGAAAGGAGTAAAATGTCTGGTATGTGTGTTGTAATGGATAATTAGAGAAGTCCCCAGAGGAGGGACAAGTTCAGAGAACTGTTGGGTGCCTAGGGCAGGAGCATTGGCAGCCCCTCTCAGAGATGAAGGTTATGAGATCTTGGATCCTGCTGGAGTGTTTGGTCTGGAGCGTTTGGTCTGGAGCGTTCCGAAGGCCGATGTCATGTGCCCTCACTGGGTTTTGTAGGGGATGGCCAGCAGTCCCTTGAAGTGCCCTCAGTGCCCAAGCAAAGGCTTCTAACTTGTTTTTGGGTCATGCAGAGATTAAGTCATTAGGGACCGTGATTGATGATCTCTGGAGCAGAGTGGCCAATATAGTGAGGCCTGATGGTCATCTCAAGAGGGAAGGGGATGGGTCAAGGCATTACCTGTTGGTGAGGACTGAAAACGTGCCCAGAAACCCCCAAATCCCCTAGGGCTCCTCCATTGGGTTCCTGGCTGAGGCTGAGGGGTCAGTGGGTTCTGCTCATCTTTACCAGCAGACAGGTTTTGGGCTTCAGGAAAATTCTTTTTCGTGTCTCGCTGCAGCATTGAAGCAGTCTAAAGCCTGTTGTATTGTGTCTTACATTTCTGTGAGTTGTAACAGCATGTTCTTATGGTTGTGTGCAAGGTTGCCCTTTAAGAATAACTTAGATTCTGGTCCTAAGGGCATCTCCTCTGGGTTGGAAATGGTCAGGGGGCCCGTGAGAGCATGATTCTCAGCAAAATGATACACCCAGTGAACCATCCCGACTTGACATAAGAGGAGGTGTGCTTCCTCTAGAGTTGCCTACTTGCAGTCAGCCTGAACTCACTCAGTAATAATGCAACAGACAGATGGGCCCCATGCCAAGCTACACAAATCCAAGTCAGGAGAAGTAGAGTGTCTTCCTTATCCCTGTGGACTCTGGAGGTGGGGGGTGGTCTCTTCCTCAGAGCCCATCCCTTTTTTTTTTTGTTTCGTTTGCATCTCTCCTCCTGGTGGCTGCATTTGGGAGTTCCCTTGCTGTGGTGAACAATCTGAGGACCCCTTTAAAGTGTCTCTAATAATATGGGACCTCAATACCTTGGGATTTTAAAGCAAATTATGAATTTTGGGGTCTTTGACCAGTCTAGTCAGCTGATGCATCTCAGCTGCTGTAAGCAAAAGTTTGAAGCCAGTTCCAAAGACTCATGAGAGCCAGTCAGTGCCCTTCTTTCCTTCCCTTGGACACATTTTTCTAGAAAATGTTGTATTTGTATTATGGTATAGTTAGGTGTCTCTGTTTTTCATTCATGCTGGTTGTAATTGGATGTTTTGGCATGATGGGTGGTAACGGGACACCTGGGACAGTGGTTATTTTTTTCCCTGGCTCATAGGCTGCTGCCTCCTGTGCTCTGTATCCCAGTCAACTTCCAAGGGGTTGGGGTACACCTCCCTTAGTGGAATGTCAGCTGATGTGTTGGATAAAGCCCCCAAGCCCCAAGCATGAGGCACTAGTGATTAGGCATGTAGATATGCCACTGTACTAAGTAAAACCTAAGCCATTTGAGTGGGGGTCTTACAAGAGTCTGGCAGTGCTCTGACTTCTTCTGGGAACTTGGGAGGAGCTAGTACCAGGTGCTTGGGGGCCCTGCTTGGTGGAAAAGGTGTTTTGCCACACCATGGCAGGGGAGGGACTTCTAGTGCCCCATGGAGTTGGGGACAATCTGTGACTGCAGCAAGGAACCCAGCAATGTAGAAGCTCGCCTTGGCAGCATTTGCTCACCTGGGTGCCATGATGCCCCTGGTTGAGATGTCATGGGATAGGGCTGGTTTCCCAAGCCCAGCACCTGGTCATGGTCACTGGAGCACTGGGCCCAGCAGCACACCTCCCCTTTCAGCACTGACCTAGGGAAACTCGCCTTGGTTTCCAGGACCTGATAGCCAGAGGGATCATCTTAGTTATCTCACCTTGGCTCAACGCTGAACTTTTGCGTATAATTATAGCCAATAATCTCCAGACCCAGCACCCACTGGGGTCTCATTTAGTGACTAATGGGAAACTCATCCACCTCGGACTGACTTCTACTGGTTGTTCTCTGCAGAAGAGTCTGACCTTTCCCAGCACTGACCATGTAGAGTAGGGACTCGAGGCAGAACCTGGCAGGAGCAATATACAGCCGCGCAAAGCAGCTCCACAGGCCGCTAGCAAGCAGCGGTTCCTTCGTCGGGAGATGAAGTTCGTAAGCCATTTGCGGCTCAGAGGCATTGCATGGGGTACAGACTTCTGCCTGTAATTCCATCCTCGTCGCCAGTTGGGAATCCTACACTCAAGTCCTTATCTACATGTCTGGACTCTGGGTGTCAGCAGGGTTATCACACTGTAAAAAGCCCAGCAGTGATTTAGAAAAACAAAAGTTGTTTTCCTTATCAGATTTACTCGCCACTACCCCAGACTGAAGAGAGAGAAGAGAGATGTTTACATGAATTTAGATCATGATGATTATTCTTACATCCCACTCTAATGCAGAACAAGACTGGTTCCACAATTCCTGACCATCCAGAAGCCAGCTGCTCCCTTGTTCTTGGTGTGGGGCAGCCGGAAGAGGGACAGGGTCCTTTCTCAGAACTGGTACAGTGTGACCATTAGGTTATATGATAATACGAACTCTTCTATTGGCCTCACTGTTCTGTCCCAGTTTCCCAGGTGTTCCTAAGCAGTTATTACAAAACTGTAGTATATAAAACTCAGGCTTGTAATGGTTTTGCATGTAAAGCCTGGTATATTGTAGGCTGTCACTAAATAGCTGTTGAATGAACTGATGATGGAACACACTCATATGATAAAAAGAGTACAGTGCTTTCTGTGAAATTTCATGTTATAATCAAATTGACATTCAAAAGATCCTCAGGTTACCATTGAGAAGTTTTGGCACAGTGACAGATCAGTAGGAGAGGTGTGTTTGATCTTGAGTTTTTAGTGCCGGATAAATCACACTGAATGTTTACATTACCTAAAGTAGTGAAATTGTCTGTATCAGCAGTTCTTAGATCACCTCTATTACTGTCACCTACTATTAACCATTAATGTGGATAGTCAAGAACTGACCACGTGGTAGTTTTTGTTATTATTGTGAGTTAATTCTCAGTGGTGGAACAAGAGGTGTGTCCACTTATGGTTCTTAATAAATCAGACTTATATCTGTTGGACATTCAGTTCTGCTTGTTTCAGCCAACATTTATTGAGTACCTGTTTTTTTTTTAAAAAAATTTTTATTTATTTATTTTTTGAGAGAGAGAGCAAGCACAAGCAGAGGAGGAGCAAAGAGAGAGGGAGAGAATCTTAAGCAGGCTTTGCACTGTCAATGCAGAACCTGATGCAGGGGTTGCATCTATGAATTGGGGGATTATGACCTGAGCCAGAAGCAAGAGTCAGCATTTAATTGACCGAGCCACCCAAGCTCCCCTTGAGTACCTGTTTGCAATCCGGCACTGTGCTAGACTCTGGGAAGAGTGGTAAAGAGTAACGCTCAGTCCCTACCATTGCTCATAATTGAATGGGCATCAGAAACGAGGCAGTTGGTGGTTCATGTCAGTGCAGTTGCTATATCAAAGAATAAAAACCTGTGGGCGCCCACGAAAGTCCAAGAAAACCTCATGGAGGAAGACACAATTGAGCTGGCCCTAAAGAGCAGTTTGGAGGTAAGTTTTTGGGAGATGGAGAGAGGGTGGAGGGTGAAGGAGTGAAGGAGACCTACAGAGTCACCAGGCAAAGACTTTGCCCTGTTTGGAGGCAGTAGGGAGTTGGTGTGGTGAGTGTGAGGAGAAACCTAAGTGTGGGGAAATTCAAAAGCATTAGGCATTAGTGTTACATTTGTAGTCAGTTAAAAAAACCTCAGTAATTCCTCTAAAAACCCAGTAATGTACATGTTTATAGATGTGGCAGTTGAGATTTATTTATTTATTTCTCTCCTTCACAGTGAAATTTATTTATTTACTTTTATTTATTTATTTATTTATTTACTTATTTAAAATTAGGTGCAAACATATTTACTTATAATGAAAAAAATAAAACAAGTTATAACTTTTTGTGTTTCTTCCCATTGTTTTCCATTGTTTTTTGTTTTGTTTTTGGCAGTTGAGATTTCTAGTTAGTGTCTTCGTAAGGAAAAAACATCTAGTCAGTAGCAGAAGAGCCAGGATTTGAACCCAGATCTTATCCTTCACAAAGTCCATGCAGGAGGGAGACTGCTGGAGACGTGCAGAAGTGGTCAGCGGTGAGGGTGAAAGGCAGTGAAGGATAAGGGGTTCGGTTATTCCAAAGTTAGGAGGTGAAGCCCTGCGAGGTCAGGAGGTGAGCACATTGTTGGTGGAATGTGGAATGAGTGTCAGTTCTGGGGCTCCTCCGGGAATTCACCTTCTGATGGGAGAAGATGGACCATAAACATAGCAAGAGCAGCACCAGCGACAGTGACACAAAGATGTCAGGTATTGACAAACGCTTGAGGATGAAATAGTGTACATGGTAGAAGATGGTGAATGGGGTGATTCTCTTGAAGAGTCGGAAGATTGGGCCCACTGTCTTGGGTGGGAGTCACTCCTCTTTACATAGGGTTAGCCCAGGGTGTTGACTTCAGTCCTCCCCCTCTTTGCTGCTGGACACCCAGCCTTCCTCATTTCTGATTCTTGCCTGGGCCCTAGAGGTGTTTCTTTGACTCTTGTGTCCCACGTAGTCTGGACCATATTGGATCATTTCACCCTGGATTGATTTGATGGCCACTGTGCTTTTCAGCGGTCTGCACTGAGCTGTGCTGTTCAAAGTCTTGCTTCAGTGGGTGTTTCTAGGTAATTTTTCCTGCTCTTTCTGCACAGGATTGACTCATTCCTGCTAACTATAAAACTATAGTAAAACCTTGGTTTGCGAGCATAATTTGTTCCAGAAATGTGCTTGTAAAGCGCTTGTATATTAAAGCGAATTTCCCCATAAGGAATAATGGAAACGCAGATGATTCATTCCACAACCCAAAAATAGTCATATGCAAATGATTACAATACTATAATATAATACGAAATAATAAAGGACATACAAAATATAAAGGAAAATAAACTAACCTGCACTTACCTTTGAAAACCTTCATGGCTGGTGTGAGGGAGACAAGAGATAGAGGGGTTATGATGTAGGATAACTTTCACTGTCACTAACGGAATCACTGCTATCTATTGGCTCAATGGAATCTGTTTCTTTTCGTGAAGCTTTAACAAGGAACCTATCCAATGACACTTGCTTTTGTCTCCTTTTGAGGATTTTGCGGAGATGTGACATTGCACTGATGATCATCCACAATCTTGCAGTGAGGGTGGGGGGGGAACCATTGGCTCAGTTGGGGTCATGTGACATTCGGCATCATGTGCTACTTGTATTGTGAGACATCGCTTGTTTATCAAGTTAAAATTTATTAGAAATGTTTGCTTGTCTTGCGGAACACCTGCAGAATTACCCGCAATCCAAGGTTTTATTGTGTTGGTGTCAGTCTGTTTTCACTTACTCTCAGGCTTTGTCAACAGAGTAGGCCACTGCCCTCTCTGGAGCTAGACAATAGCCCAGGACCATTGAATTGCCCAGTGCAGTTGCCTGGGCTTGGTGTCATCACCCAATCTGAGAGTAAGGTCAGTCCGGAAGAGAGCTGTCCGTCTGCCTTCCTCCTTTTCCCCAGAGGTACTGCTGTTTTACAAGCCATCTGACAGTGAACCTGGGGAGTCATCTTTGACTCTTTTCCCTCCTTCATCTTTTTTCTATAAATAGTCGCTTGTTAAGTCTTGACGTTTCTCCCTTGAATGCATTCCTCCTCCTCTCTCTGTATTGTGTTCTTGTCATTACGTCTTGTCTCTCCCTGTCAGCCCATCAGTCCCACTGCTGACAGATTCATCTCAGAACACCTACTTGATCCCGTGACTGCCTTTATTCACATGCAACAAGCGTGATTTCAGCTAGGTGGATTTTACTTGGGGAGCCAAGGAAAGGGTGTGAGGCATTCTGGAGAAGAGCCAGTGTTCCCGTTCCACACACTATACGTGTGTTTGCTGCTCTGCAGTCCCTTCAGCATGTTTCCAGGCCTGTTTATCCAAAGGTCAGTCCATCGCAGGAGGTAATTTTGTCCAGATGACTCCACTCATAATTGTCCAAACCCTAGGGATAGTTAAGGAAAATCCTTGTGATCAATGGTAACAATCTAATCTGCCAGTAATGCCTTCTCAGGCCTTTGTCTTAGGTTGAAATACTGTTAAATTCCTGCTCCAGAAGATCCTGTTTTCTCCATCTTTAAGATATGAGTAATTAATTATTCCTAGAGTCTTAATCTTTCTGAGTAAAAATATTTTATGCCTCTCCAAAATGTACGTACTCATAAGGTTTTATTCACACAAAGTATTCAATTCACAAATGACGTGGGTACCCTTTAACCTTATGAAAGACTCATTCTTTCACATAATTCATTCATTCATAATCCGCTCAGCGTCTGAGTTTTGTAGTTTCACAAAAGAGTCTTTTGTATTTAGAATTTATATAAATTCAGTACAATTTTAATCAAAGCTAATGCTAGGGATTCTGTTATAAAAAGCGTAGATCCAGTTACCATATTTTACTCAGAATAGTGAGAAGTTGAAAACAATCCTGTTCATTCATAGCAAATTAACAAATTAAAGTTTTTCTTTTTCTGGAGTAACATGAAAAGTGCATTCTCCATCATGGGATACTCATTCCGGGACAGAGCCAAACCTGTGAGTTGGCTTGATGCTCCAAATAGTTGTTTTTTTTTTTTTTTTTAATATATATAGGTGCCTCCCATGGCTAAAGAGTAGAGTCTACTTTTCCTCATCTGAAGGATTTCAAATTAATGAGTTCAAAGTCTACTTTCAATTCTGTTGTGAAAGATATTTATTTGTTAATTAAATGTTCTCTATTTAAAAATGAAAAAGATGGAAATTCAAGTAAGTCTCCTCTACTGATAGACACTAATTAGAGAGAGTTGAGTTCAAAGAAACCAATGACCAGAAGTATAAATAGGACCTGATAACTAATAACTGTTTTATTGCTATTTAATTTTGATCTATTATTATATAGTCGAGGACATTCACCTTTTTCTTATCTGTATGGCGTGTCCAGTTGAAGGAGTCATAGTTTTAACCCTTGGTAGATAGGGGAAACAGGATCATTGCATGCTTCTGGACCACTTCCTTCTGGCCTCAGTGGGGCTAACGATTAATTTTAGAAGTCAAATCTAAGCACAGCTAGAGGCATATCCTGAAACATATTCCAGAGGCATGAATAAATTGAATTTTGAGTATTGCAGATGGGCTCTGTTAATAATATAGATCAATCAACACTTCGGGGAGTCCCTCATCTTCCAAGTGTCTTCTTCCTTTTTACTGTTTCAGCTAAGTTGAATGCATTAAGTCAACTTGCAGTTCAGTCTGCCATACACTGAGAATAGCAAAGGTAATATAGTGCCTTTGTAGTGAACTTAAAGAGTCCTACCCAGGAATCTTCCCACCTAAAACCTCACATGGTCCTTGAAGCAACAAAATAGGTTTTATTATTAGTGATGATTATTTCTTCCTTCTAGAAGAGAAAACCAAGCCCAGAGAGGTCACACCCGCTGCTCCAGGTTGTGGGAAATTGTTGGCATGATGAGAATGACCTGAACTTCCAGTCTCTTAGTCTTTCATAGTACACATCTGTGGGTTGGATAGGGGATGTTTCTGCCCCTTTTAGACAACCTTCCACTCTCTGTAGACTGTGTAGAGCTATGAACGAATTACACCAGAGAACACAGCCGCATATACTCTGGCCTTCTGTACTCAGTTTTTTTCGTCCTTGCCTCTGCCCCAAGTGAGAATTCCAGATAAATAGTTTTCTTTAAAATCCTGGCATTTTTACAGTATTTTGCTTATCTGCTTACTTTTCTTGTTACTCTTCCTTAACTTTCTTTCTTTCTTTCTTTCTTTCTTTCTTTTTTTTTTGTCTCTACCAGATTTTCTTCTTCCTTGTTAACTGAACCAAGGGTGTTCATGTTTGGAGTTCCCAAATTATAAGTTAGACATTTGACCACTCTAGAAAAGCTTTTTTTTTTTTTTTTTTGGAGAAATATTCTCTAACATATGAGTCTGCAGCCTGAAGAAATCAAAGGCTGAATTTACTAAGGACTGGTTCATTTACCCTCTAATTTTTACTAACACCCGATTTAAACTTTTTGTCAGCATGTGATAACCAGTGCTCCTACACAGACATGATGTTATTTCAGGGCAGAGCAGGGAAATTGGCACCTTAATGTACAGTATAGGCATTTATTCGTGGGAAAAATATGATTTGTGCTAGTTGTTTAGAATGTCAGATATTCTTTGACTTCCTTTACTAACTCGTTTGCAACACAGTGGGGGAAGGACGGTTGGGGACTCAAGGGTCATACCTATTCATACCCGCTATTCTAAAGCTCCAGTTTTATCAATAACATGGTCATAATGATAGCACCCACCCCAGAGGCCATGCCTGGCTGAAACGGGATTGCCCATGTAACATGGTTTGCACAGTACCTGACATCTAGGAAGTGCTCAGTAAATGTTACCCATTAATTACTAGGTATAGGGAATCCAAGCTGTGAACTGCCCTTGTATGAATAAAGGATTGTTTTGCTCAAAAAGAAGGTGGGCTTGGAAGTAATTGTGAGGACATTTGCGGGGAGGGGTTTGATGGCAGGTGATCTTGACTGGATCCCCTCCGATGGAAGTGGCCTACTTATGCAGGAGTAAATGCTCGAGAACGTGGGGTGGTGTCGTAGGGGTGCAGTCCTCTAAACCAGTTGAGGCAGGAGTGTGTCAGCATGGTGTTCGTACTCTGCGGCATAGAGGAGACTTCCCTGAACCCTCGACAACAATCAGGACTCTCTGGGGCGGGCTTCGAATCACGCATTTTGTTGTAAGGTGAACTGTTTTCTTTGTGGAGCGAATTACAAAGCTGGGTATGGTGTGGCCCCAGATACTACAAGTAGCATGTATTTGTATGATAGTTTCCCTAAGAAATGGCCCAGTCAGATAAATATCCACATACTTCTCCTCCTTCTCCCCACTCCCCGAGTCCCCAAACAAAACAAAACCCAAGAAATACTTTCATCTGCAACTCATAGTGTTCTGGCTTGGAATGAAATGTAACAATTGTGAAACTATAATAAATGGAAAAATCTATAGACCTCCCAACCAGAAACATTTAACAAGGTGAAGATATCAGAAATACAATTCTGAGTTTTAAAATCATGTTTATTTATTTATTTTGAGAGAGAGGGAGAGAGAGAGAGCATGTGCATGTGCACACACATGCACATTGGGGGAGGGGAGGAGCAGGGAGGGGGAGAGAGAGATAGAGAGAGAGAGAGAGAGAGAGAATCCCAAGCAGGCTCCATGTTGTCAGCACAGAGCCTGGGATGGTGCTTGATCTCATGAACCTTGAGATCATGATCTGAGTCAAAATCAAGAGTCGGGTGCTTACCGGCTGAGCCACCCACATGTGTCTCCCCACACCCCACTTTTTTTTTTTTTTTAATGCTGGGATAGTACTAAACATGCCATGACCAGGAGGTAAAATTTTGAGCTTTGCATCTTAACTGCCTTTAACCAAGAAGAGTTCATACACTGTTTCCATTATAAATTACAGCTAAAAACAGTGAATCATTTAAACCATTTTAGGTGTATATTTCTGCGGCATTAAGTAAATTCACATTATTGTGCACCAACACCACCATCCACCTCCAGAATTTCATCGTTCATCCAGTGGATGTTCTCACTGAAACCTTTTCTCCATTAAATATCAACTCTCCCCTCCCTCCTCTCCCTAGTCCTTGGCAATTACCATTCTGTTTTCCCTCTCTGTGAGTTTGACTATCCCAGGTACCTCATATAAGTAAAATCACACAGTATTTTCCTTTTTGTGACTGGCTTATTTCACTTTGTATCATGTCTTCAAGGCTCATCCATATTGTACCATATATCAACATTTCCCTTTCTCTTCAGGCTGAATAATATTCCTTGGTAGGTATACACCACGTTTTGTTCATCCCTTCATCTGTGGATGGATACTTGAGATGTTCCTTCCACCTTTTGGCTATTGTGAAGAATGCTGCTGTGAACATGGGTGTATAAATACCTGTTTGAGACCCTGCTTTCAGTTCTTTTGGGTTTATACCCAGAGGTGGAATTGCTGGAGCATATGGTAACTCTCTTTTTTAATTTTCTGAGGAATAACCATAACATTTTCCACAGCAGCTGCATTGTTTTACGCTCTTACCAGCAACACACAAAGTTCTAGTATTTTCACATCTCTGTCAACATTTGCTTTCTGTTTGTTTGTTTTCTTTTTAATGTCAGTAATCTTAATTCCAGTGGCTGTAAAGGGGTATCTCATCCTGGGTTTTATTTGCACTTTCTGATGATTAATGATGTTGAGCACTTTTTCATTTGCTTATTGGCTCTTTGTAGATCCTCTTTGGAGAAATGTGTGTTCAGTCCTTTGCCCATTTTTTAACTGGGTTGTTTGTTTTTTTGTTGTTGTTGAGTTGCAGGAATTCTTTATATATTCTGAATATCAATTTCTTATTGGATATATTTTCTCTTCTCCATGAGTTGAGTTTTCTCTTGATAGTGTACTTGAATTCACAGAGTTTTTAATTTTGATGAAGTTCAATTTTGTGTGTGTGTTGTTGTTGCCTGCGCTTTTGGTGTTATATCCAAGAAGTCGTCAAAAGATCCAATGTCATTAAGTTTTTCCCCTGTATTTTCTTCTAAGAGTTTTGTAATTTTAGCTTGTACATTTAGGACTTTGATACATTTTTAGTTCATTTTTGCATATGGAGTAAGTTAAGGGTTTAACTTCATTGTTTGCTTGTGGATATCTAGATTTCCCATCACCATTGGTTGGAAAGACTGTCCTTTACCCATTGAATGTTCTTGGCACCCTTGTCAAAAACCATTTGATCATATGTGCGAGGATTTATTTCTGGGCTCTTTAGTGCATTGGTGTATATTTTCATCTCTATGTCAGTACCACTCTATTTTGATTACAGTAGCTTGGTGGTAGGTTTGGATCAGGAAGTGTGAGACCTCTAGCTGTTTTCTTTTTCAAAATTGTTTTTGAGGAGGGCACTTGTGGGGATGAGCACTGGGTGTTATATGGAAACCAACTTGACAATAAACTATTAAAAAAAAACCAAAATTGTTTTGGATATTTAGAGTCCCTTGAGATTCCATATGGATTTTAGGATGGATTTTTCAATTTCTGCAGAAAAACATAGTTGGGATTTTTATAGAGATTGAACTGAATCTATAGATTGTTTCAGGTTATAGTGACATCTTAATAGTATTGAGTCTTCCAATCCACGAACACAGGATGCTTTTCCATTTATTTGTGTTTTATTTTATTTCTTTCATCAGTGATTTGTAGTTTTCACTGTCCAAGTTTTTCACCTTGTTCATGTACGAAAATAAAGCTAATATTCGTATATTGATTTTGTATCCTGCAACTTTGCTGAATTCATTTATCATTATGTTTTTATTTTTTATTTATTTATTTTTTTTACAAATAGTTTATTGTCAAGTTGATTTTTTAATAATTGTGTTTGTGTGTGTGTGTGTGTTAGAGAGAGAGAGAGAGAAAGAGAGACAGAGAGAGAGTGAGAGAGAGAGAGATCGATCGTGTTAGGGTTTCACAGAATTCAGAGACTCTGGCATGTTGGAAGATGAGTAGGAATTATTCAATATGGACTCTTATTATTTGAAAGTGAGATGACTAGCTGGCTCCAGAAATAGTTGGTGTGAAGTGATGCCAGGGGTGAAGAGTTTTTGAAAAATAGAGTCAGAGGAAGCCTAAAGAATCATTTCTCAGAGATGGTGCTAGTGGGATCATAGTGCCCTCTGATTTATCACCACGAAGTCCTTGGTGGGAGTTTCTGGTGGGGAAATTCCAGACAGCAGTTTTGAGAATCAGAGGGAAGGAATAATACAGTAGGTGAAAAACTGATGACAAATTTTCATATATAAACATGTACATCCTCGCTTGTAAAATTAGTGTAAATATCTGTGAAAAATTAGTAGTTACTCTACTCTGTTTACATGGTTTAAGAATTCAGAGTTCATAAAAGAATAAAATGAAGAGTGAAAGTCTCTCTCCCAACACTCCCCGAAGACTGCTACATTTTTATTTTTAGTTCTTTTAACATTGAATAATT
Source organism: Proteles cristata cristata (assembly GCA_017311185.1). NCBI lineage: Eukaryota > Metazoa > Chordata > Mammalia > Carnivora > Hyaenidae > Proteles > Proteles cristata. The sequence continues at coordinate 42,486 of JAESUZ010001704.1, forward strand.
TATCTCTGCCCTATTTTTAGATCCGTCAACCTAAGATATTATCTTTTGTCTGCTCACTATGAAATGTGAAGACTATATCACACAATGTTATGCTCCTTCCTTTCTTTCCCTTACCTCTTGATTTTTAATTCTCACATATTTTTAATTTTTTGGTAGTTTTAGAATGATTTTTATACTCAAAATTGACGTGGAGAGAGAGGGCATAGCATTAGAATTAGTGGTAAGTTGCTGTCTTTGGTCTCTGGAGAGAGCCAGGAAGGACAGTGGAAACACAAGTGCCTTCCTTCGATGAGTTACTAGGAGCTCTTCCTCAGCCTTGGAAGGTTGATGGGGAGAGAGGGAGAAAACTTTTGTGGAGGGAAAAATTGCGTGTTTCCTCCTCCACTGTTTTTTAAAGGTAAATGGGCCAAAGGCTGAAGGGCCTATTAGGATTTTGTTCTGGTTATAATGGGAAGCCGCTGATGAATTTTAAACAAGGAAATAACATCATCTGACTTGTATTGAAAAACCTTATCCTGGCTGTGTCACAGATGATGGGCTGTTGAGGCCCAAGAGTGGCAGCAAGGAGACCTGTTATGAGATGCCTGATGTTGTCCCAGGTCGGGTCTGTGTGGCCGTCTGTAGGGTGGTAGCAGAGGAGTTACAGGGAACTAGTTGATCTGGGACGTATGTTAGAAGTCGAGCTTCCAGGTTGTTGATGATTTGAAGGCGAGTGGGCTTGTAGAAGAGAGGAGTTGTGGTAGACAGAATAATGTCCCCCGCTCAATGTATCCACATCCTAATCCCCAGAACCTGTGAGTATGTTACCTCCCATGGTAAAAGGTGGCTCAGATCACCAAATTCCAACGTGTGGAGGGGTTCCCCACACCAACAAGCAATTGTTGACACCAGCCATTCTGACACTGTTGACCTGGGGAAAACATCAGATCCCTCAGGTTAAGGGGTCAGTCCTATAAGACTGCTCCCCAAACCCCACTTTAGATACCAGTTGCAACCCCAGGTTACCTACCACTTGTGCTTCATGCTGTAAATAAGGTGTTTCTACAACCCCCTCTTTGGGGTTGATTAATTTGCTAGAGTGGCTCGCAGAACTCAGAAGCATTTTACTTACTAGATTACGGGTTTATTATAAAAAGAGGTAACTCAGGAATAGCCAGATGGAAGAGATGTCTGAGCAAGGTGTGGGGGAAGGGTACGGAGCTTTCTGCCCTCTTGGAGTGTGCCACTCTCCTTAAATCTTCACGTGTTCACCAACCCAGAGGCCCTCTGAACCCTCTCCTTTTGGGTTTTTATTGAGGCTTCATTACATAGGTGTGATTGATGAAATCATTAGCTATTGATGACTGATTGAACCTCTAGCCTCTCCGTCCTCCCCAAAGGTTAAGGGATGGGACTGAAATTTCCAAACCTCTATTCATGATTGGTTCCCCCGGCAACCAGCTCCCATCCTTAGGTGCTTTCCAAAGGTCATCTCATTAACATAAACCCAGTTGTGGTAGAATGGAGTCTGTCATGAGTAACAAGATGACATTGCACCATTATAGCTCTGAAGTGATTTCAGGGACTGAGCACAGAAGACCAAATATTATGACAAACGGTGTTCCCATTACTCTTATCTCAGGAAATTCCAAGGGTTTTTGGAACTGTGAGCCAGGAAGTGTGGATAAACACCAAATATATATGAGAAATATTTATTGGTCATCTGGATGACTAAATATCTATATTTCTTGTAAATCACAATATTGCATGCGACAAAAGAGACTTTGTAGATATGATTAAGTTAAGGATCATGAACTTGGAAGGTCATCGTGGAATATCTGGGTAGGCCCAATATCATCCCAAGGGTCCTTATAAGAATCAGAGTCAGAGAAGGAGATGTCATGATGGAAACAGAGGTTGGAGCCACATGAAGAAAAACCCAGAAGCCGAGGCAAATAGGCAGCCTCTAGAAGCTGGACAAGGTAAGGAAACTGATTCTCCCCTTCTGCCTCCAGAAAGAACCAGCCCTACTGACCTCTTAACTTTAGATTCTAGACTTTGATTTTGGACTTTTGACCTCCAGAAGTGTAAGATAATAATTTGTGTTGTTTTAAGTCACAAAATCATGGAAGTTTGTTATTGCAGTAATAGGAAATTAATACAGAAATCAAGAATGACTGTAAGACTTAGAGAAGTGTTACTATTTCCCAACATGGGAAGGACTGGGGAGGAGAGCTGGAAAGAAGGCTACGAAGAAACTGACTGTGTGCCCTTCAGGTGGACTGTTGGTCATCTACGTGGGTACGTTGATGAGTGAATTGGCCATGGTCTCAAGAATGGGTCAGGATGAGATAGAAATATGGGAGCCACCAGTATATAAATGGTATTTGGAGACCTGGGGTTTTATACCCATGGAGAAAGCATATTACATTAATCATGCCAAGACAGCTCAGTAACTTCTAAACGGAAGCCACATACTGACTTATTCCCCCTCATTTCATGCTGTTTAAATTACAGCTGTTTTCTTTTGAGTCACCAAATGACATTTCAAAAGATAATAAGAAGCTGCCACTTAGGGAGGGGAAAAAAAAACAACATTGAGCATCCTTGTAAAAGATCAAGTTTCAGGACTACATAGCTAGCTGCAGCATTTCTTCATTGTTTTTGGAAGAATGCACATCAGCTCATTTAACAGCTTTAGACCGATAGTTTAATTTAGGGGCATTTCCATGGTATAAATGTTCAGAATTTCCTTCTCGTTGGTTAGACAACATTTACCTTTTTAAAGAACGAAGCTCTCCTTTTCTGTTGGTATCAGTTGCTTCCCGATGTTTTGTTTCAAGGGCTTTGGTGACAGCTGAAAATGAACTCAGAAACCAAGGTTAAATTTTGTGTAAAGACAACACATCTAGAGGAATCTACATAAAATCATAGGTTTCCGGACCACGTAGAACAAGGATTCTCAACCAGGTCCGACCTGCTCTCCCCCGAAGACATTTGGCGATGTCGGGAGATAGTTTTGATTGTCATGCTGGGGACGGGATGCTACTGGCATCTAGTGGGTAGAAGCCAGGGATGCTGTCAAACATCTGGCAGTGCACAGATGCATGCAGCCTAAAGTGTCAGCAGTGCAGAGACTGAGAACCCATGTTACATAGAACTTTCATAAACCTACAGGTTAGGGAAATGACAATGATTTTCTTTCTGTTTTTTTTTAACGTACACACTTTCCTACATAAATCTAGTGGTGCACTGAGACTTTTTATCTTTTACTGCTCTGACATAAGTGCTACAACATTCTTGCAGACTCTCCAGTTTCTATTTTGTGAGAAACTAGCTAATTTAGCGTTAACTGGAATGGAAGGCAGAAAGAAAAGAAATTGCTTGAAGTCTTTTTTTTCTTTCTTGGCTAAGATAAAACAGTGTTAACTTTTTTATAATCTTATATTTACAGAAGGATTTTCATAGTCTATAAGAAGGTTTTTTTCAATGTTTATTTTGAGAGAGAGAGAGAGAGTGAGAGAGAGAGAGAGGCAGAGAGAGAGGGAGACACAGAATCTGAAGCAGGCTCCAGGCTCCCACGTGTCAGTGCAGAGCCCCACGCAAGGCTTGAACCAGGCAACCGTGAGATCATGACCTGAGCCAGAGTTGGACGATTAACCATCTGAGCCACCCAGGCGCCCCATATAAAAAGTTTTTTAAAAACATTTTTTAATGTTTATTTATTTTTGAGAGAGAGACAGAATGTGAAGTGGAGCAAGGGAGGGGCAGAGAGAGAGAGAGGGAGACACAGAACTTGAAGCAGGCTCCAGGCTCTGAGCTGTCAGTACAGAACCCAGCATGTGGCCTGAACTCAGAAACTGTGAGATCATGACCTGGGCTGAGTTGGACACTTAACCGACTGAGCCTCCTAGGCACTCCCAAGTAGTTTTTATTTTGGACTATTTATCAAGTATTTCTAATATCATGCCCTCTTTAGTCATGACTAATCAGATACTGCCCTGATATAATTATTCACTTATTTTAGGTGAAAAAAATCACCTAAAATAACTATAATTGAAGTAAAATGAAATTTTAAATATCACTTTATCTCTTTTTTACTTTTTGGAACTATTGAAATAAAAACATTGTGATTTAAAAAAAAATAATTGAGGGGCACCTGGGTAGCTTAGTCGGTTAAGTGTCCAACTTTCGCTTAGGTCATGATCTCGCGGTTCGTGGGTTCGAGCCCCGCGTCGGGCTCTGTGCTGACTGCCAGCTCAGAGCCTGGAGCCTATTTCAGAGTCTGTGTCTCCCTGTCTCTCTGACCCTCCCCTGCTCACGCTGTCTCTCTCTCTCTCTCCTAGAAATAAATAAAAATGTTTTAAAAAATTGAAGAAAAATTTCCTTCCTCTCATTTGCTAACTTAAGTAGCAGCCCAAGGAACAGATGTAGAAATAAAGAGATTAATACCGTGCTCTCTAGTCTTCTCATTTCTGAATTTTGCAGTATAAACTTTAGTTACCAGATTGGTTGAGGCTTTGAGAAACATACATTATTTAGTAGGGTGGCGTGGGGTATTCCTTGATTTCTGTGACTTACTATCAGGCCCCTAAGATGAATAGATACGGTTAGTAAATTAAAATCAGTAAGTGTATACTTTTAAAAATTTCTAAAATGTGGTATAATAACAATGTATACTGAAAAGCAGTGACGCATTAGAAATATTAAAAGCTATTAAGATAGAATGACTTCCAGAATATGGAAATCAACTTGGGAAATCAAAGATCAGAATTGTGTTGTTTTGTAAGAATACTTAATATATATATTCACGCATATAATCCATGTGCTTTGTTAGGAAACTAACCTCGTCATTTGCTGATCATTCTTTTGTAATCTTAGCACATACATACAAGACATATGAAAATGATGCTCTTGGACTTGAATTCTTTTGAGGGGATTTGTGCTGCATAATTTACCCCTTAGGTTCCAAAGTGACACTGTTTTATTTGGAAATGTTATTTTAAAGCCCGGTGAGTGGGTTGCTTTGTACTGACTTCTATAGTTTTCCCCCTAAGTTATCTTAGTTTTCTGATGTAAGCCCTTGCTATTTCAGAAATGACATTATCTGCTGAATTATGCACTCCTCGCTAGTTCTTTTACTGAATATTTTTGTATTCCCAATATTCATTCCTTTGTTTACTCATTCATTCAAAGTGTAATCCTTCACTTACTCAGTTATAACTTCTTAATGCACTTAATCACTCAGTAAACATTAATGAAAAGATATTATCTTTGTGCCTTATATCTAACTGCCTAGCAACTGCATCTCCAGTTGCATATATAAGGTGCATATGGAACATAATGCTCTCAAACAGAAGTCTTGAACACTATCTACCACCTGCTCTTTCTGTGGTGTTCCCCATGCCAGTACATTGCTTACTTCTTCTGCTTATTCAGGCCAAAAATTTTGGAGTTTTCCTTGTCTCCTCTAGTTCATTCATAATCCATATCTAATCTGTAAGCAACTCCTGCTGACTTTGCTTTCACCCCGCACCCGGACTCTGACCACTTCTTGTCAATTCCACTGTTACTCTCAAACCCAATCCACCATCAACTCCTGCTTGGATTATGGCAACAGTCTCGTAACTAGACCCTCTGCTTTTTTCCTTCCCCCTCCAGCCCTCGACCTTTAGGCTGTTGTCAACATGCTAGCCTGAGTGAACTTTGAAGAATGGAAAGGAGGGGCATCCGAGGGGCTCATTTAGTTAAGCGCCTGAGTCTTGATTTTGGCTCAGGTCATGATCTCATGGTTGTGAGATTAAGCCCTGTGTGGAGCCCACTTAAGAGTCTCTCTCTCCCTCTGCTCCTCCCCCACTCACCCTCTCCCTATCTCTCAAAAAAAAAAAAAAAAAAGATGGAACAGAGATCATGTCACCCCTTAGCTTAAAATCTTCAGTGACTTCCTATTTCATTAAGAGTAAAAGGCAAAGTTCTTTACAGTGGCCTACAAAGCCCTATATAATTGATACTTAGTTGCTTCTCTACTTAATTGACTATGACACACCCTCCTTGACTTATTCCACTTGACCCAAAATTGAACTATTCTTCAACATACCAATATTCTCCTGCCTCAGAGCTTTTGCAACTAGCTGTTCTCTCTGCCTGACATTCTCTTTTCCCAGATAGCCATGTGATTTGTTCCTTCACCTCCCAAACTTTGCTCAAATGTCGTCTTTTCAGAGTCCTCCTCTGTCCCCCCTACCTCTCCATACTCTGCAACTCCTAAATTTCTGTGCCTCTTTCCTGCTTTATTCTTTCTGCCTACTTGGCTAAACTTATTCCCAGGTACTTTATTCTTTTTAGTGCAATTGTAAATGAGATTGTTTTTCTGCTACTTTTTTATTAGTGTGTAGAAATGCAACAGATTTCTGTATATTAATTTTGTATCCTGAAACTTTATTGAATTCATTTATTACTAAAATTTTTTTAAAAAATGTTTATTTAGTGTTCAGAAAGAGAGACACACAGAGTGCAAGTGAGGGAGGGTGAGAGAGAGAGGTAGACACAGAATCTGAAGTGGGCTCCAATCTATGAGCTGTCAGCGCAGTGCCTGATGCAGAGCTCGAACTCACAAATGGTGAGGTCAGATCTAAGCCAAAGTTGGACACTTAACTGACTGAGCCACACAGGCACCCGCATTTATTATTTCTAATAGTTTTTAAAACAGAATTTTAGGGTTTCTTTTATGTAACTATCATGTCATCTGCAAATAGTGATAGTTTTACTTCTCCTTACCAATTTGGATGCCTTTTATTTCTTTTTACTGTGTGATTGCTGTGGCTAGGACTTTTAGTATTATGTTGAATAAAAGTGGTGAAAGTAGACATCTTTGTTTTATTCCTGATTTTAGAGGAAAAGCTTTCACTGTTTCACCATTGAGTATGATGTTAGCTGTGGGTTTTAAATATATAGCCTTTATTGTATTGAAGTATGTTCTCTCTAACTCTACTTTGTTGAAGGTTTTTATCATGAATGGATGTGGAATTTTGTCAAATACATTTTCTGCATCTGTTGAGATGAGCGTATGGTTTTATCCTTCCGCTGATTAATGTGATGTGTCACATTGATTGAGTTGTGAATATTGAACCGTCCTTGCATCTCTGGAATAAATCTCCATCGATTGTGGTGAATGATCCTTTTAATGTATTGTTGAATTTGGTTTACTAATATTTTACTGAGGATTTTTGCATCTGTATTTAGCAGGGATATTGGCCTGTAGTTTTCTTTTTTCTTTCTTTCCTTTTTAAAGTTTACTTATTTATTTTGAGAGAGAGGGAAGGAGAGAGAGAGAGAGAGAGAGAGAGAGAGAGGAGGGGCAGAGAGAGAGGGAGAGAGAGAGGGAATCTCTAGCAGGCTATGCACGAGTAGGTCAGAGTAGTAGTGAAGTAATGCAGTTGAGCCTGACATGGGCCTTAAACTCTGAACCGTGAGATCATGACCTGAGCCGAAACCAAGAGTCAGACACTTTATCAACTGAGCTGCCCTGGTGTCCCTGTTGTTTTCTTTTTTTGTAGTGTTTGTAGTGTTTTTGTCTGGTTTTATAGAATGAATTTGGAAGTTTTCCCTCGTCTTCATTATTTTTTTTTTTGGAATAATTTGAGAAGAAAAGGCATTAAGTATTCTTTAAATGTTGGTAGAATTCATGTGTGAATCCATCTGGTCCTAGACTTTTGTTTCTTGAGTTTTTTTGATTACTGATTCAATTTCTCTTTCGGTTTTGGAAGATTGGATATTTCCAGGAATTTACCCATTCCTTCTAGGTTGTCCAGTTTGTTGGCATATAATTTTTTTATAGCATTCTCTTATAATTCTTTGTATTTCTGTAATATGAGTTATTTTCCTTAATTAATTTCTGATTTTTGAGATCTTTCTTTTTCCTTGATTAGTCTGGCTAATGGTTTGTCAATTTTGGTATCTTTTCTATTTTTTAGCCTCTTTCACTTATTTCTGCTTTAATCTTTCTTATTTCCTTTCTTCTACTAACTTTACTTTGTTCTTCTTTTTCTCATTCCTCTAGGTGTAAGGTTAGATTGTTTATTTTAGATTTTCTTGTTTCTTGAGGTAGACCTGAATCACTATAAATTTCTCTCTTAGAACTACTTCTGCTGTTTCCCAGAGATTGGGCTGTTGTGTTTTCATTTTCATTTGTCCCTAGTATTTTTTAATTTTTTTCTTTGATTTCTTCGTTGACCCATTGGTTATTTAGTAGCATGTTGTTTAGCTTCCATATGCTTGTGTTTTTCTCAGTTTTTTCTTGTAATTGATTTTGAGTTTTAGACCATTGTGTTTGGAAAAGATGCTTGATATGATTTCAGTTCTTAAATTTATTGAGATTTGTTTTGTGACCTAACATGTGATCTATCCTGCAGAATGTTGATATGCACTAGAAAAGAATGTGTATTCTGATGTTTTTGGATGGAATGTTCTGTATATATCCTGATGTTAACCAGGTGTTAAGTCCATCTGGTCTAATGTGATTTTCAAAGCCATTGTTTCCTTATTGGTCTTCTGTCTGGATGATCTTTCTATCTATTGATGTAAGTGAGGTGTTAAAGTCCCTTACTGTTATTGTATTACTGTCAATTCCTCCCTTTTTACCTGTTGAATTTATCATTGTCTAACTTGCTTTATTATTTTTTTTTAAATGTTTATTTAATTTTGAGAGAGAGAGAGCACATGTGCACATGAGTGGGGGAGGGACAGAGAGAGGAGAGAGAGAATCCCAAATAGGCTCCATGCTGTCAGCGCAGAGCCCGATGTGGAGCCTGATCCTACGAACTGTGAGATCATGACCTGAGCTGAAATCAAGAGTTGGACGCTTAACTGACTGAGCTTCCCAGGTGCTCCTAACTTGCCTTTAACTTACTTGTTGATTGTATTACTCCCCTTGCCCTCTAACACACACTAAAATACAAACTCCTAAAAACCAGGGCTTCTGCTTAAAACATGGTAGATACAGTAGTTATTTATCGAATCAGTAAATTATTTCATATATGATGTAGATGCCAATGAGGTAGGATGTAATCTGAGAAGACAGATACATTTCAAAGTACTATTCTTATTTTATATATCTTTAAGATTCTGTGTAATCCTGGGTTCTTGTTTGGAGATTAAAATGGAGTTTTAATGAATCTAAAACATTCTGTAGACATAGTGAGATTTATCATTTGCTTACCCAAACAGGCACAATATTCTGTGTAATAGTCAATATTCTAAATGTTAGTTTTAAGAATTATGTGACTACATGCTGAATGGTTGGCAGTTTGCAGAATTCTGTGGAAGATGAATGTTAGGGAAAATGAGGTCACATCAATGTTCATTTTTCCATATCTAGCTTTGAGTAAAACATGTGTAGCACACATGATACCTGTTTTGAGTAAAATTGTGATAACATGACAATTGTTGAGTCTCCATGTCCAGGAACGGATCTTATTAATGTTACTGAGGAGGGCTAATGGCACCTGCATGCTTGTAAAATGGGAAAATTCTTTTTTGGGTTGGCCCCTTATTTGAAAGTTACTCTTACCATCTAAAAGGGCAAAATGTAACACATCCATGGCCATAAGTAAGGTCAGTATTTAGAGTAAAGGACAGAACCAGACACAACTGAGAACCAGAAAATATAGAACTCCCTCTAAATCATAAATGCAGATTGAACTGGGTTCCTGTAGACAAAAGGAAGAGCCACCCAGTAACACACAACTTGTGCCACATTATCTTCCAGAGAGTAGTTAAGGAAAGCAAAGACCTCTTAGGAATTCCATCATCACACAGCAGTGTTGTTTCTGATGAAGTTATGTGTGTAGCCTGAGAAATTTCTTCAAATAGAAATAATAATGCTGATGTAGAGATCCCAAGGCAAATCAGCTTTGGGCAAGAAACAGTGTGAGACCCATCAATGAAGATCAGTAGAATCAAGATACCTCAAGAGATGAGAGATCTGACCTGGACAGGTCTGTTTAGCCTTCCTTGGTTATACATTTTTCAGTGGTTTATTAGTAAGAAAAACTGGAAATTAATATTTGAATTTATGGCATTTGTGATTTGCTAGATATAACAGTGTTCAAGTGAACTGTGTGATTACTGTATCATAATTTTCATTTTGTATTTCAGACTTACTTATTATTAACTAATCCTTATGTGGTCATCATAAAGATCCAAGTTAAAGAACTTTCTTTGCTCTGGATAGATATGTGAGCCCACTGGGCTCTTGTAGCTGGCATTTCAAGCACCAGAGTGGGCAGACAAGGAAGATAAGGCTTCTCACGGAGTGCTGTTTTACAGAAGCTTTTTTTCTTTTGGGACAGTATTAGCATTATATAAGCAAATGAACAAATCTTTCATGTAATGAGTCACAGATATTCAGCCTGGAGCGTGATAGTGTTTGTTTTTCAAAACGTATGCCCTATTTCTATTCTTTTATTTAAATTATTTAGTGGGTATTCAATAATTCTGGCTAGAAAGACAAAATATGTTCTCACTTTATGACAAAGAGTGTTAGCAGAGAGAGAATCATTCCTTGGGGTTGTACAGTTTGGTCATGTAGGAACTGATGAGGGAAAAAAGGTGAATCACACCTCAGCCACTAGATTAAGGCCTCAAATTAAACGTTACTATTCAGGAAAACAGCAGAAAGAAGCTGCTTCCATGGTAACCGTTGTCATAGTTGTATTTTTACTCGTCTTTCAGAAAATAAATGAAAGCTAAATAATATAGCTGTAGTGATACTTTTAATGATTTGCCCATTTTCAAATAGCAAGACTTCTGGAGGCTTATGGTTTCATCTCTCTGTTGAGTTGGTGTCATCAGCTTAATATCCAGCAAACATTAATCACTAGGAGTCAATGTATGGAAGGCAGTTCATAGAAATGTTCAAAGATGCTTTGTCACTGGAGGTGTATTTTCCCAGAGTTCTCCTGGGTTACTAAATGATCACTAAGGAAGATCTTAGTGTGGTTCTATAAGGCTAAAAAGAGAACCCTTCCCAGATAGTACCAGCTTCTCTTCTTTGGCTGGCCATGAGGAATATTAAAAATAAGTTTTCAGTGCAACTACTTTAGGATTTATTCACTGGAATGTCTATTTGGATTATCAGTACCTTTTTTCCCTCTTTATCTTCAGGATCCTGTCTTTTGTCTATATCAGATTTAGAGTGAATTTCAAACTGAGTGCTAGGAGGTGAGAAGGAAGAAGACAAAACTAGATTCTCTTTAAAACTGGTTTATTTGGGGGGGCCTGGGTGGCTCAAGTCATGATCTTGCAGTTCGTGAGTTCGAGCCCCGCATCGGGCTCTGTGCTGACAGCTTAGAGCCTGGAGCCTGCTTCAGATTCTGTGTCTTCTTCACCTTCCTCACTCTCTCTGCCCCTCCCCTGCTCCTTCTCTCTCTCTCTCTCTCTCTCTCAAAAATAAATAAACATTCAAAAAAAGCAACAACCACCCCAAAACTGTTTTATTTAGCAAAGTACTCTTGGAACAGATCTGATCAGATGTTAAAACTCAACATGGCATCCTTTTATTCTGAATCATCAGATTGGATAATTGAACGTTGGCTAGATTTCTTTCAGAATAGAAGTTCTGCCTTTCTTGGCTAGGTTGGCTCAGGGAACAAGGTCAAACAATGACTTACTTCTGGCACTGGGAGGTGCTAATCAGTCTGTGACCTGAGAGAACTGTGCTTTGCTGCTGTTTTTGTGTCATTTCTGTACTATCCATCAAGATTGGGATCCCAGCATTCTAGTTTAAGGCTAAAAGATAGATTGTTTAATAAAATACGTTAGTATATTTTGGACTGGTACATGTTCACAAGACTTACTGATCTCATGAAATGCTTTATTTTGTAATAAACTGCCATGTTTTACTTAATTCCACCCACAATTCAACCTATAGTTTAATGTTCCAGAATGGAATGCTCCTTGTGTTCGACTTTTCTAAGGTCTCTGTTAGCAAACACTTAGAAAAACCTTGAAATGTCATCCTATCAGGTCAGTTTTAGGGCCATCTGATTTCTAGCTATGTTTAAATTCTGAGAAAGACTTCTCCAGTAAGCTTTTCTCTGCCCTCTCCAGCCCTCAGCGTTCTGGCCCCTTATATTTAAATCTACTTGTTACCCATACCTAACACTTGTTAATATTAGATTGAGGAATTCATCATGCGTAAGTTGTTTGTGGCATCTTTATGAATACTATTCATCATTTTTATTATTTCATTGAAGATTGTGTTTCTTACTCTTTGCAGTTTCTCATCTCATTCCCCTACTACACTCTAAACTTTCATATAAATACTAATTCTTCTTTATCTTTACATCTGCTACGGTATCTCTCACAACGTTGGGATTCAATGCAAATTTGCTAATGGGTTAACCAGTAATCCTGTGAATTGGAACATGCTAGAAGTAAACATGATAATATTTTCTCCCACAAGCTACCTATTTAAATGCATCTCGGGAAGAATTTTCAGCAAATTACCTTAATTTGCAAAATTGTCTTCATGTAACATTTGCAGCTGTTCCACATCTCAGGAAAAATGATTCATATTATTTTAAAGACACGACAACTTGAACAAAGTCAAAGCATAATGCCTAATGGTAATTTGCAATAAAAATATAAAGTTTGTGAATTTTGCAGAGTATAAATGCACATTGGAGTTTCTAGAAGGTGGCCAGCTATATTGGGAGGGAACTTTTAAGCTGGAGCTGACTGATAATTTTTCCTAAACATTAATGCAGTTTTCTTTTTTTCTTTTTCCCTTTGTCCTCCAACTTTGCCCCCTTCTTCCTAAGCTATTGAGCTCTATGTGGGCAAACTTTTCTAGGAACTTTCCCTCCTACTCACCCTGTTGGTAAGCTATGATTATTTATATTTTAATGACCAGAAAACATTGAGGTTTGGAGGGATGAGGACTTTTGGCATGAACTTGGCACTTTTTCTCACTGAGCTTAAGCCAGCACTTCATCTTTCTTCCTTTGATGTGTGACCTTGAACAAAAAAATCCTTTAACCTCTGTGTGCCTTCTAAAAGTGTTTTTCTTCTATAAAAGGGCAATCACAACGTCTGCCTACTAACTTAACTGCACAGAGTACCATATTATTCTGGTTGGTCAAGGTAATTAAAACACAAGAAAGATAGGGCATTATTATTTTCATTACATTAAAGTTTTGATGACATTGGTGATCACCAGTGTGCACGCTTAGGATCAGGGGTTGGGACCAGATTGTAGTTAAAACGATCTATTAGTGTTTCCTTTTGGACATCTGAACTCCTAAGATATATTTACATATTTAGGTTTTTACATCATAAGGGGGAAAAAGATCTACAAGCTAGATTTCTGTGTTTCTTTGGCTGTATGTGGGATAGACCCAAATTCGTTATTTACAGAAAAGCCTATGTGATCTAAGGAGAGTGATGTATTTTCCTCAAATTTATTCCAATTTAAACTAGGCACTTTATTTCTTATTTGAATTTAACTATTCAGGTCACTGGATTCTGGGTCTCCTGTGACACAGAAAGAAGAGGAACCCACTCTGTGTAACCCAAGGCTGCCAGCAGAGCTGCTGCCTTCAACAACTCAGCTCATTACACTGAAGCACGCTCCTTCTAGGATATGATTAGCTGTTCTCTTTCTTCCTTCTTAGTTGGTGAATTTACAAATCTGTCTATCCTGAAACCATAAAATGTCCTGAATCTCAAAAGAAAGTGATGGAGATTCTGTGAACTTCTCCCCACCATATTGAAGGAAAAGGAAGAGAAACTCTCAGAGGATCAAGAGTAGAGGAAAAAACCAGAAGTAAAAACATAAAGGAAGAGAAGAATATTTGCTGAAAAACATAGTTTTTTTTATTTTTTAAAGTTTATTTATTTATTTTGAGAGAAAGAGAAAGAGAAGGAGAGAAAGAGAGAGAGAGAGAGAGAATCCCAAGTAGGCTCTGCACTGTCAGCAACAGCCCAATGAAGGGCTTGAACTCACAAACCGTGAGATCATGACCTGAGCCAAAATCAAGAGTCAGACACTTAACGACTGAGTCACTCAGGTGCCCTGCAAAACTTATAGTTTATACATGCAGATGCAGACCCACACTCACTATGAATATAATATTTTAGTGAACATAGAATGAGCAATATTATGGCAATGAGGGAAATAAAAATAAGAAAGAAATTACCTCCAATCTCACTAGTAATCAGCTATTTAGCTGTTTTACTTTTTCCATGATTCTTTCCAGTAGAAAAGACAGTTTATTGATCCTGGGTTCCTGGGTCCTAACTCTAATGACAGCATTTTGATTTCTCTAGCCCCTTCTCTCCTAGAAGCTTACAGCCCTCATCTCTAGGAAACAGAGCTGGAATCATCCCACAGCTGTCTGTTCAAGCCATACTTCCCAGGACTTCTGCAGGCCATTGGGAAAGCTTTTGTTTGTCTTACTGATATGCCACTCCAGACAGGCTTTCTTCATTCCCTCAACAAGGGTCTCCCTAAATAAACTGAATATACCTTAAGAGCAGGAAAACTTCTTCCAAACTTCCTTCTGTTTCCCAAACCATATACATTACAGAGCATATTAAGGTACATGACCCGCTCAGAGGAGGCTGTGATTGATAGCATAGAGACCTCAATTCAAGTTGCTCCCTTTCTGCTGAATATGACATTCAGTCTCAAAATATTTTCTGAATTCGGGGGAAAATTTAAACTTTCCACTTCCTATATTTAGTTTCAGTTATGTGTACGCTCTGTAGAACACACAAATCCTTGCCAAGTAGCGAAGGATATTGATTGAATACTCATTATGTGTGAGGCGTTTTTGCATGAAAACATACGTACTCTGGAAATGCCTGATTTCTATTTCTAGAAGTAGAGAGAGTCCCCCTTTTCTCTTGTTTTCATGTCCATATTAATGTTAACTGTTCTAGAGTATAAGTCCCAAGAAAACGTAGCTGTGTCTCTTCGGCTTATGTAATGTACATGATTGCTCAATATCACAACATAGCTTGATAAGACGCAAAATCAGTCTTCACTGAGGAACCTGACAGCCTTTTAAAGTTATTTAACACTATACCATTAGGTGCCATCTACTAAAAGGAAAAAAAAAACCCTAGAAATACAAAAGCACATTGTTAAATGTGTAAATTGTTCTTCAGTGAAGGAGGTTTGTGTATATAATTGAGTTTAGTTGTTTTTGTTTATAGAGCTCCTATAATTTCCCTGTGCCAGATTCTGAGTCAAAAGAAAAATATCAAAGTGCTTAGGCAACAGCTGTTCTCAGTCCTTCAGGGTGTAATTCTGAGCCCAGGGCTATGCTTATGCTTGTCGTGAAATGATGCTCTTTGACTTTAAAACCCTACATTCTTCCACACTGCTTTTATGGTGACTGTCTTTGTAAAAACAAGTGTTAATCATCAAGTCTGTTTAACATATATCCCAAAGGAGAAATAACCTGTTACGACTTTATGTGTGGTTCATGAACTTTTTTCTAAAGTATTCCTGTGATCCAATTTTGTATTACTGAACATGTTTCTAAACCTCACTGTATGGTTCCTTCTTTGTAAAAGAAGAGCAATATTTGAGGTAGCCTTTGTATTTTCAGGAGTTTCAACAATGCTGGTCAGCTAGTCAGCTCTGAAATATATAGGGGCATCTGGGTGGCTCCGTCGACTGAGTGTCCGACTTCAGCTCAGGTCATGATCTTGCTGTTCGTGAGCTTTTGCCCCACGTTGAGCTCTGTGCTGACAGCTGCAGAGCCTGCTTCAGATTCTGGGTCGCCCTCTCTCTCTGCCTCTCCCCGCTCATGCTCTATGTCTCTCTCTCTCTCTCAAAAATAAAATCAACATTAAAAAAATAAAATATTTAATAGACTAAGTGATACGGCCATGTGTTACAAAACTTTCTACTCATCTTGGCCATTTCTCTGATGTTTCTGTCATTTAAAAGAAGGGGGTTAATATGAAGTAAAAACAAAGAATATCCAAAAATGTAATTTGTAGAACAATAATGATGAGGACTCATTTTACCTGATTTGAAAACATATTTAAATTTGACAGTGATCAAAACTGTATAGTATTTTGTAAAATAAAAAAATGGTCAGTTTCTCTGGCATAGCAGAGATCTCAGAAGTTAAAAACTCTTTTTTTGTTTAAGACAGAGCAGAAATTACAGGATGATAGGGAAAAAGTAGCATTTGTCAGGTATTTATTTCGATATAGAGGAGAATCTGTACTCTGTACACATGCTGAATGTATAACAATGGAAAGAGAAACAGAACCTAGGAAAAATAATGTATACCATTGTACTGAAATTCCTTAAAATGGACACAAGTATATTAGATGAATATGCCAATCCTATTTGATGCATGTACAAGGAAGATGAATGCTTGAGGAAATCTTAAATCATCGTATAGGAAAATGTGCTGCCTCTCCACATTAAAATAAGTTAAAATGTGGAAACGTCCTTACTGATACAGATAAGACGATCAGATATTTTCTTTCCTCATGGAGAAACAGGGATGCTGTTGATGGCGTTAATTGTTTCAGTTGTTATGGAGAGTAATTCGTCAGTATGATCGAGTTATATTATCATTGTTGATGGCCGTGGTGGTGGTGGTGACTGGCCACGTGCCAAACACTGTGTTGAGTAAGTGAGAGCACATTTGGAGGACAGCTTGCTGTCTTGGCCACAGGTATGTCTGTGTGACCAGACTTGTCATTGAGTGGATCACGCAAAGCCCCACAGTCTCCAGCGCACCTTTTCAGATTCAGTGTTCAACATTTCCTTCAAAATCTGTTTTTTTTTTTAAGTTTATTTATTTATTTTGAGAGAGAGAGAGAGAGAGCAGGGGAGGGGCAGAGAGAGGGAGAGACAGAATCCCAGACACACTCCACACTGTCATTGGCAGATCCTGCCCAATCTTGAACACAAGCCTTGAACACAGGGCTTGAACTCACCAACCATGAGATCATGACCTGAGCTGAGATCAAGACTCGGACACGTTACCAACTGAGCCACCCAGACACCTCCCAAAACTGTTTTCTTTATAGACCATATCAATTTTTTTAAAATTAAAAAAAACTTGTTTTCCATATTCATTTTCTACTCCGTGTTTGTAAATGCTTTCCCCCATGCCCTGAATGTCTTCTCTTCTCTTGGTGGGTGGATTCTTTTTCATCTTTTAGAATTTTGTTCAGACTGCACCTGGTCAGTGAAGTCTTGGTCGCTGTGACCCTTCAGACCCCCTGAGGCTGGCAGCTCAGGGCAGGAGCTGTGTTCCAGTGATCTTGATGCACACAGTGGGACTGAACACCTATGTGGGAGTGAATGAACTAAGGAAAAAGGAAAATCCTAAGATTAATGTTATTTGCTGGCTCTTTCATTAAATTCTATTAAACTGAATCTTGTCACTTTGGCTCAGTATAAACTTATTTAACTGGAGAACTCCTGACACGTCTATAAAGTGGGGTAAGCTGTTACCCCCAGCTCCGTTACTGTACACCAGGCTGCTGTTGGGGTTGTACTTGTCTCATTGCTTGTTTGCTGCAAGATAAGCTTTTCAGTGGCTAATGTCAGGTTCTTTTGTGTTTATAAAGTTGATCACGGCAGTAATTTATCACCTTTTTGAGGCCAGGCTGGCATTAATGAACTCTTCTCTGCTTTTTAATATTCCTAATAAGAAATATACTTAAGGGCCTTTTTAAAAAAATGTAAATCCAACTTAGTTAGCATATAGTGTAATAGTGATTTCAGGAATAGAACTTAGTGATTTATCACTTACTTATAACACTCTGTGCTCATCCCCAGAAGTGTCCTCCTTAATGCCTCTTGCCCATTTAACTCATCCCCCCACTCACCTCCCCTCCAGCAACCCTCAGTTTGTTCTCTGTATTTAAGAGTCTCCTATGGTTTGTCTCCCTCTCTGTTTATTTTTTTTTTTAATTTTTTAATGTTTATTTATTTTTAAGAGAGAGACAGTCAGAGCATGAACAGGAGAAGGGCAGAGAGAGAGACACACACAGAATCCAAAGCAGGCTCCAGGCTCCAAGCTGTCGGCACAGAGCCCAACATGGGGCTCGAACTCATGAGCCGTGAGATCATGATCTGAACCAAAGTCGGACACTTAACCGACTGAGCCACCCAGACACCTCTCCCTCTCTCTTTTTATATTATTTTTGCTTCCCTTCCCTTATGTTCATATGTTTTGTGTCTTAAATTTCACATATGAGTGAAATCATATATTTGTCTTTCTTTGACTTATTTTGCTTAGCATAATATATTCTAGTTGCATCCATGCTGTTGCAAATGGCAAGATTTCATTCTTTTTGATTGCCAAGTAGTATTCCATTGTGTATATAAACCACATCTTCGTTATCCATTCATCAGTCCATGGCTATTTGGGCTCTTTCCATACTTTGCTGTTGTTGATAGCACTGCTATAGACATTGGGGTGCATGTGTTAAGAGCCTATCTTATTCTCAGGAAGAGAGTTGTTTTTTTTCCTTTAAACTTTTGGGACCCAGAAATGAAAATGTTTCCCTTTGCATGAATTATTCATCCAAATCTTCCTGCAGAAATTAATGCTTCAAGACACCGAATGAATTTAGATTACGGAGAATATGGTATTTGTATCAGGAGATAAAGTTTTGATGTAGATGACTGAGACCTCACTTAACAAGACAGGAATTTCTTTCTCTGTCATGTAGTCGTCTGGATGCAGGAAGAGCCCGAATCAAATATGATGACTATATTCTGCATGGTTGTTTGGGGTTGGTGAGGCTGTGCCAAGGTGTTAGGTATATGGGCTCCTTTTATCTCATTGCTTTATATTTAAAATTTAATGCTTATTAATTTCTTTTTTATTTTATGTTTTGATTATTATTTTAATTTTTTAATGTTTATTTCTTTTTCAGAGAGAGAGAGAGGGAGAGAAAGCGAGCATGAGTGGGGGAAGTGCAGAGAAGAGAGGGAGACACAGAATCTGAACTAGGCTCCAGCCTCTGAGCTGTCAGCACGGAGCGTGATGCAGGGCTTGAACTCATGAACTGTGAGATCATGACCTGAGCCGAAGTCGGACGGACTGAGCTGAACCGACTGAGCCACTCAGGCGCCCCTATGTTTTGATTGTTGTAGTGATTATCCAGTTAGCAGTTGTGCTTGACTAGAAGTAGAAGTCATGGTTTATAGCATTTTATGGGCTTGGCAGGGCAAAATAGTCTTGACAATAAATATTTGGCTTAGAAGTTCATATATTTTGGGGAAGGGTCATTACTCTACAACTGTTTGCAATACCCTTGTGATATAAGTGGCCCAGGGTGGGATGGGAAGTGAGTCCACCTCATGGTGCAGAGTGGAAGCAGGTGAAGTGTTTCCGGAGCCGTGAAGAGTTCATTTCCAGCCTGCATGTGTAGGAGGGCTCAATGGAAAGTAAGGCCATTGGGCTGTGCTTGAAGGGTGCGTTGTGTAGGATGAAGGCAGAGAGGAGCATGGGTGGTATTGCAGGGAGGAGGGGAGTGGAAAGTACCAGGGCAGGAAGATGCACTGGCTGCTTGCCATGCAGGTAGCACTTCGCAGACGGTTTGTGACATGCCTGTCCCTGAGGGATGGAGTTTGCAGGAAGGATGTTTCTGAGCAGGGAAGAGAAGGGAGTGTAGGTGTTGCATTTATCCTTGTCTTTAAAATTTTTTTTTTTCCTGATGAAAGGATGAAAGGGGATTTTATCTTAGGGTAAGACCTTAACAAAACTCCATTGATTTTTAACTTACATTTTTCAAGATACTTCTGTGAGCTAAACTAATCTTTAACACTTAGTACATATGACTCATGGTTAGATGGAATTATCTTTGTATTTTGAGTTAAGGCACTATAACAACAGTGTTTGTTCTTTTTTCTTAAAGTTTATTTATTTATTTTGAGAGAGAGAACATGCACACAAGCCGGGGAGAGGCAGAGAGCAAGGGAAAGAGAGAATCCCAAACAGGCTTCTCACTGTCAGCAAGGGGCCTGACTCGGGGCTCAATCCCATGAACTGAGATCATGACCTGAACCAAAACCAAGAGATGGATGCTCAGCCCACTAAGCCACCCAGGTGCCCCAGTAATGACAGTATTTGTAAATGTGTGACATTTTTCAGGGGGACATACACTCTGAGGATTCATAAGGGACATTATTCTAAGTGCTTTCTGAAGTTAAAAGGTTGTACTTTCACATTTTACTGTCACATTCTGCTGATATATCATTTATAGAAAGTTCCAATTTCTGATGAAGAACAGAGTGCTGTCATGAGTTTTGACTTAGGTGTGCAGAAAGAATTGGTTAGCTTTGTGCGCAAAATAGGCTGAAATCAAGCCTTAATTAGTCAGACTTTTGCATAATTCATCATAGTCACTTTGAACGTCCAGCTGAATATGCTCTTGATTTTTATCACAATGGGTTCATTTTAAAGGACTGATTGTCTTTTATTAGTTCCTTGTTGCACTGATATTTATGTCTTCCAAGTAAAACCATGACAATGGACCTAGTATCCTTTTAAAGAATTGGATTGTTACATAGGGGTCCATAAAGAGGTGCATCGATCCATAAACTTTTTTTTCTTATTTAATATCACTGATATCAATCTAATCAGCTTTAAAGACAGGAAGGTAAGCTAAGTTTGTTTCTGTCTCTTTGAATCCATAGGCTGTCCATCTGGCTCAGGCAAGTTTCCAGATTGAAGCCTTTGGCTCCAAATTCATTCTTGACCTCACACTGAACAAGTAAGTATTTGGTTATAATCCTGTTAAGAAGCAAGTGCAATAACACTTTACTTCATGATAATGGTTTAGTCAAAACAGTGTCTGTTGTTGAAGCAACTGGTATTTTTTAGCCGACTATGTCATATTGCACTTACAGAAAAATATAAAAGTCTGAAGCGAATTCTGCCTTTTTTTCTTTTCCTGAAAGAGAAGACATTTAACATTTAACTTGCTAAATACCTCAAGTAGAGTACTTACATATTATGATTTTAAATGGAATAAATATTTGAAGTAATGCTAGTTAATTAAATGTTAACTATTATCCTTACTATATATACGAAGCATGATAAATTACTGACTCAAGTATAATTAGACTTCAGTCTAGAAATGTCTTCCATTTTACTTTTCATTATGCAATTCACATGACTTCGTTATGAAGAACAAAGAAAATCATGACTTGCAATACCTATTTTGAGAAGGTTCTTGCTTCATAATTTTCTCTAATACAGGTGTTTAGACATTGGTCCTGATCAAAATTCACCCAGTTTTTCTCTGAGCATGTATTTATGTTGATATTTAAATGCCATTTCCCAAGTTGGAACCAATTGTACAGTACCAATTTCCTTGTAGAAAGCATAAGCAAGAGCTATTTACTGAAGCAGACCTCCTCAGCCTCTACTTGAGCTAGCGGTGAGCTTTTCTTGGGTGAAGAAGATTTCCTGTATGGTTCTCTTCAGCTGAGGGAGCTCCAGGAGCTCCAGTGAGTATTTTAAATTCTCCTCAGTATTTTGACCAGAACTGAATCTTTGCCAGAAAAATACCACATAATGCCATCAGACACTATAACGTCAGCAACCGCAGTCAATATCTGAGAAATTGCAAAAGAATATGAAGAACAACTATTAAATTTCTTCTATGCCAATTTCTGTGAGCTCGACAGAAAAAAAAAGCGCAGAGTCAGCTTGGGTGCTCCTTATGCAAGTTTTGTTGCAGCTTTAGGCCAAAATGAATCAGCAGAACTCAGTTTCCTGTGGTAAAGCTGTTGCAGGTTTTCTTCTTTGAGTCTGCTGAGCCTTGGTTGAGTGCCTCTCCACCCCGCTGTGTCAGCACTGTACCTGCCTAAGAGATTTGTCTTGCCAAATCTTAGACTGTGTTGAGTAGTGAGGCATGGCTAATTTTAGTTTGTTTAAGGTCCTCTATTTCTTTAACTCTTACTGCAATGGAGACTGTGATTCCAGACTGAAAGGTGGTCAAAGCAACCAACATTGCCATGTGTCTTGAACATTAAGACATCATGGCCATAACAGAGCCTCCCGATCAAATGACTGAAGAAGGCTCATAGGGAATGCCTATTGGGCTTAAAGTTCTGAAAACACATCAGAAAATAATTTATCAGTAATATTTAACATGCAAAGTAACCAAGATGAGACCTGCTATGCGTGGCCCTTGCCTTGAGGAGCTTCTCATTTAGTCGAGAAATGTTGATAGTTAAATACTTAATTTTAGAAGAGTGTGAAATTTGCTCTGGTAGAGATAAACATGGAGGGCTGTGGTAGCACCAAAAAGGCAGCTCTTCAGATGGGAGCAGTGTGAAAGGGTATCTTAGAAATGGTGACAGTTGAGCTAAATCTTACAAGACAGGTGCTAGTGAGGAGGGGGAGTGTTGGGGAGGTATGGGAGAGGAAGAGGAAATGGAGAATTGAGTCTAGACAGAGGAGATAGTGTGTGCTGAGGAGGCAGGCACAGGGAGCTGTGGGGCATTTTAAGGAAGCATGAGACTTTTATTGAACTTCAGGGTAAATTACAAAGTTGAGGCAGTGGGAGATGAGTCAGAATAGATAGGCCCAGGGACAGCTCAACTCATGGAAGATCTCATATGTCATGGTTAAGAGCTTGGCTGTTATCCTCTAGAATCTGAAAATTGAAAGTAAGGGAATAAACAGAAGTTCTGTTCTTAGGAAGTGCCCAGAGGCATGGAGAGGGAAGGCTCTCAAGAAATCTTCAGCTGATAAAAATCATTAGGATCACTTTCATATGGATGACAAGGCCGAAAGAAGAGTTAAAATTAATAAGTGCCTTGCCTGATCGGATAGCTCGGTGGAAGGTTTTATCCAGGAGCACAGGAAACAACTGTTTAAATGGTGAAAAGGATGTGAAATTGGAATATACATAATTGATTTGAGGGGTTTGGGATGTACGTGGGGCCATGTCTAGGAGGTAGGTGGATATAACAATCTGAAACTCAGGGAAGAGATGGGGGCTGGAGATAGTAGAGAGTTATTTTCATATAATGTTAATGACAAGCATGATTGTGAATGAGACTGCCCAGGGAAGGTAGGCAGAATGAGAACATAAGCTGGAAAGATGGTTACGAGTTGAGGAGAAGCAGAGGAATCCATGAAGGGACAGAGGATGAGTGTTCAGAGAAATGGGAGGAGAATCAGGACAATGATTACATCGAGAGTTTCAAAACAGGAAGATGTGATTTAGAGCCTCACATGCAAAAGGATCTAGTGAGAGAAGGAGCCAAGATTACCCTCTGTATTTATCCATTAAGTATTCACTGGTCTGAAGGCAGTAGTTTCAGTGAAGCTTTGGGAGCAGAAGCTGGATTACAACAAGCTAGAAAGGACTGAAAGGAGGTGATGTGGGGACAGCAAGTGCCCACCGGGGAGGGCAGGGTGCGAGGGAAAGAGAACGAGGGCAGAGGCTAGAAGAAGACACTGGGGTCAAGAGACGGCTGGTAGGGGTAACACAGCAAGTTGCTAGCTGAGCAACGGAGCTGGAAAGAGGGAGAGGTGAAGATACAGAAGAGACAGGAGATACTTTATGGAGCCCGATCTGAGGGAGGACAAAAAGGAGTGAGACAAATGGCACGAGGACAGAATATAGTTTTGAACCAGGAGGGGTAATTCATTCCCAGCTTATGGGCATGTGCAGTTAGAGATTCATTTGCAGGTGAAGGGATGACATTCAGAAAATGCCTCTCTGGAGATTTCCTTCTTAGGGACAGCATTATCTGCCATAGGGATTGGGATGGATAGGGAAGGTGGGTTGGGGTTCGAGGAAAATAACAAAAGTTTAGGCCCATTGCTGGTAGGAATGGGTGAGAAAGCTTACCAAGGTCATGTTAAAGAATATAGGAGCAGCCATCATCAGATATCAACCATGTGTTACATATCAGTCTTCGAGTCATTCTTCCTGATGGCATTCTGTTTTGTTTCTCTTAACCTGGGGTGCTGCATCACTGGAGGATGCGAGGGAAGGTAAGGAGACAGATTGTGGCATGGATCAGGGTTCAGATTTTCTGGTGGTAGCATAGGGGAGGAAGAGTGGAGGCACAGCTCTTTGAATACTGGTGAATAACTTGGGTACTTAAGTATTAGGATCTAGCCTGGTCAAGGAGGGAGATGAGCTCAGGAGGAGGCCTTAGGACTGGCTGGGAGTAAATGGAGGTCTCTTTATGCAGGGAAAGGTAAATCAGTGGGAGGGAGGCCATGAAAGCTCTACCCGTGCAGTATCTCCCCTGTGCAGAGTCTGGAGCCTTCGGAGTGCAGTGTGAGTGTGCACTACTTGTATGACGTAGAGACAGGGGAATTGTATCAGGGTATGACATGTGCAGGCCAGGGTGGATCTCTAGTTTAAATGACTTTCAATGGCTGCAATTCACTAAAAATCTGATTCATGTTAGAATAAACGAAAGAGAAATTTTTAATCAGTCATTGAGGAACCGGAAGACCCACTCTCATTCCCACCATGGAATGGTCATCACCACACACCATGACTGTGTTGAATTCACCAGTATTCAACATTTACAACAATGTAAAATCATTGGAGAATGGAAAAGGGAAAAGGTACATGGCGAGTTCGTGGGCTCAGTGAAGGAATAAATGCATAAAGATATCAACATACACTGATCAAGGCTGTGGCCACAGAATAGAAGTGATTAATGAGCTTATCAGGCCTGGACTGCCAGCTGTGAAGATTACCCCAGTGTGGGTTCCTGAGAGGAGAGTGTTTTCGAGTCTGTGCTTTTATAGATTGGAGAAGTGAGGCCTTGGCTTACTGAGGCATCTCATGGCAGAGAAGTACGTTTTACTGGTTTGTTCAGCAAATGTCGAGCAAGCATCTGCTGTATGCCTGGGACTCCCGTGGGTGCCGGAGCTGCTGAAAATAGGACGGGTGGGGTCCTTGCTTCTGTCCATGGAGCTTCCTTCACTAAATAAAGGTAGGTAATATGTGATTACAGGGACAGCAGGTGGGGATGGCCAACATGATTTGAATGTCACGGAAGCCAGGTCTGTCAGAGGAGGGACAGTGAACTGAAACCTGATCGTCAAAGATGAACGACCACCAAAGCTGGAAGGCTGAGGACAGTGGGGACAGTGAGTGCGGTGGGGGTAGACTGAGGAGATGAGGTCAGAGAGGAAGCCACGTAGCCAGATCAGGAAGGGCCATCGTCTGTGGAGATGTGTTTGGTGGGACACTGTAGACGGCAGCGAGCATGGATGTCAGTCGCACCACTGGAGTTATTTTATGGAGCCAAAGAATCTTAGTCATGGCCTCAGAGGACGTTTGGTCATTTTCCTTTTAGGATACTCCCTTTTTCAATTTTGTTTTGTTTTTCTTCTAGAATAACCATTTTTTCCAAGTTCAGAATGTCTAAAAAGGTTTACCAGATTAAGAATGCTTAATGTGTATTGATCCTCGGAAGTCCTGGGAAGTCCAGTGATTGTCTCCTCCGTATGTGTGATTGGAATCATGCCAAAGTCCTTATTACCTATCAATTAAATTTGCTGGTGTGTTCAGTAATTGTTTATAGGGAGTAACAGTGATCAGAGCCGCGTAATGGTTGAGATCACAGGTTCTGGAATCACACCTGGGTTTGAACCTGGGAACTGTCATTTACTAGCCATGTGACCTTGGGCAAGTTTCTTGGTTTTTGGTTTTGATTTGTTTTTCTTTTTTTCTTTTTTAATGTTTATTTATTTTGAGAGAGAAAGAGAGAGAACAGGGGAGGGACAGTGAGAGAGGGAACAGAGAATCCCAAGGGGTAGGCTTCACACTGTTAACATAGAGGTTGATGCAGAGCTTGAACTCACAAACTGTGAGATCATGACCTGAGCTGAAACCAAGAGTCAGATGTTTAACCAACTGAGCCACCCAGGTGCCTCGATTTTTTTTTTTCATAGCAGTTTATTTTTCTTTTTAGGTTTATTCATTTTGAGAGAGAGAAGGAGAAAGAGAAAGAGAGTGAGCATACAAGTAGGGGAGAGGCAGAGAGAGAGGTAAAGAGAGAATCCCACGTAGGCTCTGCACTGTCAGTGCATTGTCAGTGCAGAGCCTGATGTGGGACTCAAACTCATGAACTATGAGATCATGACCTGAGCTGAAGTCAGATGCTTAATGACTGAGCCACCCAGGTGCCCCAAGTTTCTTCATTTTTAATAACAGCTTGAGATATAACTCACGTGCCATAAAATTCACTCCTTTAAAGTGTCCCATTCAGCAGTGTTTGTTATATTCAGACTTATGCAATTACATCACTATCTAATTCCAGAACATTTTTGTTGTTTTGCAAAGACCCTGTAGTCATCTACTTTTTGTCTCTGGATTTGCCTATTCTGGACATTTCATATAAATGGATTTGTACAACTTGTAGCTTTTTGTGACTGACCTCTTTTACTTAACATAATGTTTTTAAGGTTCATCTATGTTGTATTAAATAATATGCCATCGTATGGGTATATTCTTAACTTCTTAAGCTTTACTTTCCTTCTTAAGCTGTAGGTTGTAAGGATTAAATGAGATAATGTGTGGTACTTATACATGTCTGCTAATTGGAAGCGTGTGTTCAGTGCTGTGGGCTGAATTTTGTCTCTTTAAAATTCCTATGTTGAAGTCTTAACCCCCAACATGACTGTATTTGGAAACAGAGCCTATAAGGAGGTAATAGGTTAAATGAGCTTGAGGGTGGATCCCTGATCTGATAGGATTAGTGTTTTTATAAGAAGAGACACCAGAGAGCCCCCTATCTCGGTTTGTGTTCGGGGTTTCAGCATTGAAGAAAACATTCATTGATCTCATCAAGCCTCTGATCTAATGAGAACAGCATAGGTCCACTTTGATTTCAGTCAGTATTTTTTTCTGGCTTTGTAAGTGAAAAGAGGATAGTGTACTATATGATCTTTTCCCTGCTGAAAGGAGACTGAAGAAGAAACTAGAGACAGTTGGGCCTGTGGTTGATATGCATTCAAGGTAATGAGCATGGTTGGTCAGAACCTGACATCCAATGGGCCATAATCTAGGCACTGATAGATAGGGTTGCTTCATCTAAGATGATGGAACTAGACTTTGAGAGCTTCTCACACTAACATATCTATTTCTGGGCAAGGTGGGGAGTTCCTGGGTGCTTCTAGATTCCACTCAGCAGTCAGAACAAATATTCAGGTACTTATTATTGTAGTTCTTCTGCTTGAAATTTGGTAGCTGGGCTGAATCAGTTTACCTCTGCAGACTCCCTGGAAAGCCAGTTTGTCTAAGTTTCCAGCCACATTCTCCAGTGGTACTTATCAAGAAAATTGTACGTGGTGGGTGGGTGGGGGGGGGCACCTGGGTGGCTTAGTCGGTTAGGCGTCCGACTTTCGCTTAGGTCATGATCTCGCGGTTCGTGGGTTCAAGCCCCGCGTCGGGCTCTGTGCTGACTGCAGCTCAGAGCCTGGAGCCTGTTTCAGTCTGTGACTCCCTCTCTCTCTGACCCTCCCCTGCTCACGCTGTCTCTCTCTCTCTCTCTCTCCTAGAAATAAATAAAAACACTAAAAAAACCCCAAATAAATTAATGAATCAGTATAGTTTTAAAAAAAAAAGAAAATTGTACGTGGGGGCTAACTCTTGTCCTATATGTGGTTGCATCCTTTTGTATACATATTCTGTTGGCTAGAACATGGAGTGGTGATTGGCTCCCCAACAAAGACTGGGGAGTCTTAAACCTTGTGTTACCTCCAACAAACGCTTGGGAAGATGCTGCTAGACCTGGGTCACATCAAGATTGGACCTTGAGATACATATGTACATAGTGGTGACATTTGACATTGGGCCACCAGGAATCTCAGAAAAAGAAAATAAATGTAGCATGCCTAGTTGAGAGAGGTACACAGACCTTCTATGCAGAGATCATTGCATTGACTCACAATGATGTTTCCTTTTACCCAGGGATGGGGTTTGAGGTGCGTACTGATGAGTGCATGCAGGATGGTCATGTGGTGCGAGGACACAGATGACTGAAGCTGTCTTAGTGTCACCACATGGGAAGGGATGTACTCAAAAGAGAGGCAAGCAGAGGCATGATGAAAGGGTCAAAGTAATGTGTTCAGTAAGGTAGTTCTGCATTTAGGAAAACGTCTGTGTTCATCTTTTGTTTGTTTGTTTTGTTTTTGAAGCAGGGGTTTGATTTAAGATGAATATCTAGAAAATGTTTATTTAAAGAAATATATGCACACAGTAATTTGTTCATGAAAAGTAGATCATGCAGTGCTTTTGAAGGAAGAAACAGCCACACTGATATAGTTTTGGTTAGATTAAATAAAGAGCCTGACTTTTGTGCTGATTATTATGGCTAATTTATTCTTCATTCAGTCAACACACATGTATTGAGTATCTTATTTGCATAAGATACTGTGCTGAGTGACTCACGGAATTTAGAGGTCTGTGAAAGAATTCTCCTTCACAGGATCCCAGAGTAAAAGACATATACAAATAGTATTAAAACACAATAGGAAGTGATTTGTGAGGCCTTGGTGCTGAGGGAAGGTTTTATGGGGAAGGCGGGATTTGGTGTTCCTCTTAAAGGATGTTGTCTTGGCTTTGGTTGCTCTGATGGCAGAGCCTGAGGCAAGGGTTCCTGGAAATACCTCCAAGGTATAAGGAAGTGAGATGTGGAAGAGAAGGAAGCTGAAAAAATGTGATTTCCCACTGGGGCTCATTACCGATGAGGAACCCTGAGAGTTGGCGGATTCTTCTTCAGAACGTCATCCAGCTGAGGGATGAGGAAGAGGAGTCTTGTCCACCAACTGCCGGTCTATTGTTGGTTGAGGTCTGTTTCTGGGGGCAATAACTCTTGAGGACTTCTGCTGCCTCCTCTTGGAGAGAGAAACTGCCCCGAGGCCAGGAGCCTAGGTCCTCCCAATCAGCTGCCTGCAGCGTGTTGAGGTGGCTGTTGGGAGCCCATGGAGGGGGGCGCACAGCAGGGCCTGCGACACACGCTCTCCACTTGGGCAGATGGGGGAGGGAGAAATCTCATTGCATGTAGGGAAATGGCAGAGCAAAGGTGTGGGAGTAGGAACGCATCCGATTCCCGTTAGGAGTGAGGACCAGTGAACCCCTTCACTCAGCGAAGCTGGAACTATCAAGGAGCAGATGGAAGGCAAATGGCCCGTTTAGATTCACTGCATTTTAAGTGGGAAATTTAGTCTCTTTCAGCTCTGCAGATTTGGAGATTTGAACTTAAATTTGGTTTGTAATAAGGAACATGTGGAGCAGAGACAGGCCTCCTCCTGTCCCATTTGCCTTTTGTGAGTGAGTAGGACCAGGAGTTAGGAGGTGTGGCTGGAGAAGAGGGTGCGGCAGAAGCCCCGGACTCTAGCCCGAGACAGAGCTGTTGCTGTTTTCCATCTTGGCTCATGAATTTGCAGGACTTCTGAACCAAGATTGGCTGGCCAGGTGTGCCAGTGCTGACCCCCCGCTTCTGTCCTACTTTCTGTTTATCCGTCTGCTAACTCATAGGCTAACTGCTCTATTTCCTAATTTTTGAGGTCTGCAGAAGGTCTTTTGTTTGAGGTCTTTCTACTACAGTAGCCATGATGGCGACAGACCAAATGCTAGGCCCTTTACCCATTTTCTCCTATTTAAATTCCTTTAGAACCCTGTGAGGAAGATGTGATTATCCCCGTTTTACAGCCAAGCAACTTGAGGTCTGGTAAGATTCGATCATATGCTGGGATTCAGTGTGGGCGATTAGTCTTGAGTCTTATTCTGTGTCTGCTTTGATCACAACACTGGACTATCAAATTACAAGCAAGCTGGGCATAATTCAAATGATTGCTCATCTGTTCACATAAAGTGGGGAAAAAAGAATTGAACTATTTTAGTCAATTTTTAACAATATATAGAAAACACACAAATCTCCAATAGAATTTAAAATAATCCCGTTTGTTGAGCAGACCATCTGTTGTGGGCTGAACTGTGTCCCTCCAAAATGCCTATGTTGAAGTCCTAACCCCCAGTGCCTCAAAATGTGACCATATCTGGAGAAAAGGACTTTAAAGAAGTGTTTAAGTTGAAATGAGGTCTTTAAGGTAGTCCCTAATCCAATATGACTGATGTCCTATCAGAAGAGGAAATTTGGACACAGACATTCATGCGCACTGTGTGATGACACAGTGAGAAGGTGACCATCTGTAAGCCAAGCAGAGAGACCTCAGAAGAAACCAACTCTGCCCACACCTTGATCTTGGACTTCCACCTGCAGGAGTAGGAGGAAACACATTCCTGTTGTTGAAGCCACCAGGTGTGGTGCTTTGTTATGCTAGCCCTAGCAAATTAACACCCATCCTAAGGCATTTATTTCTTACTTAATGCAGTGAGACATTCAGCATTAAGCTGCTGTTTGTTGAGTGATAAATCTCTCATAGCTAATAATCCTATTGTAATTTCCAAGTGCAGTTCTGAGAGATTATGGTCCCTTTTGCATTTGTGTAATTTAGGTAGGGTTAAATTATTTGGTAACTTTGAAAAAGTTTCTGTGATAGCAAGGAAGCTTAAGAGGCAGAGATCCCCTAAGTTGTCATAAGTATTGATTGCCACTATGTCATGTGTAGTATGATGTAGGTGAATATTGATTTTCATGTGTCCCAGAGGCCCTAGAGTATACTAAAGTTTCCAGTGCTGTTGGGGATGAGCTGCTGTGGGGTATTCTCTCCCCCCCTCCTTTTTAAAAATAAGGCTTATTTATTTCTTTTGAGAGAGAGCAGGAGAGAGTGAGAGAGAGAATCCCAAGCATGCTCAGCACTGTCAGCGAGGAACCTAATGCGGGGCTTGAACTCATGAACCATGAGATAATGACCTGAGTTGAAGTCAAGAGTCAGACTCTTACCTGACTGAGCCACTTAGATGCCCTGAGGTTTTCTCTCCTTTCCTGTCTAGCTCTAAACAGCTTGATTCTATAGTGCTGGGTAGCTCTTCTTTTTGCCATATTTTCTCTGATTAGGTGAGGACCTATCAGGTCTCCCTTAGGCATTTCTGGTTGGAGAGTTAACCCTATATTGGATGCTTTGGATGTTATAAATATCATTTGCTTTTGATGACCCATCTTTATGTTGATAGATCAAGTCTAGAAACTTTTGAAAAATGTATAATAAAATAAGTATTGCCTACATATTAATAGATTCTAGTTCTGTTTTTTAGTATGTGTATCTGACCTACTTTCAAAATAGTTTGAGAATGACTTCCACAATTAAACAATTATAGCAGACACATTAAAAATAAAATCCCAATTAAACCATTGGCATTTATGTACTGATTCTTTATTTCCATAGGTAGACAGGATTTAGTACAACTCTTGGGTAGTGAAGGACAGTGGATGTTTGCCCTGTACCTGTAGTAATTATGAGACTTCCTTACCCCATGCCTTCTTGCCTATTGACAGTAATTGTTATGGGTGATGGGACGCAGGGAAGTTAAACACCAGGCTGAAAAAATCAGGAAGGCCGTAGGAGCTAGATTTAGGCTCTAAGTTACAAGATTGCCCAGAAAGGAAGAGTCTGGATCTATAGTCTCTAACACCAAAGAGGAAAAAAAAAAAAGTCATCTAAGAATTTCTAGCAAAATCAAAGGGCTCTAATTGCCAATGGAATCACAATGCTCTGTTTATTTAATCTAGGAAATCAAAGATATCTAGTGAATTAAGAGACTATGTCTTAACTAATGGATTGAAAAAGGTTCTTTGCAGGTATCCATCCTAATGCAATGTGGGGAAATAAAACTTGAACTCGATTCATTCTTCAGACCACTTCTTGGTCTTTTTAATTTTTTAATTTTTTTTCAGTAGGCTCTATACCCAACGTAGGGCTTGAACTCAGCACACTGAGATCAGGGGTCACATGTTCACCAACAAGAGTGCGCCAGGCGCCCCCACTTCTTGGTCTTTTGAAGACAGATAAATTTGTAAAAATTGCAGCAGAAGTTAATCTTAACAAAAAATTGGAAGGCATAGAGGATTAGATGATACCAAGCATCTGTGATGAGATAATTATGGTAGTTATTGAATTTAGATCTTACTTTTCTGACAGTTAGGTGAAAAAAGCCACATACTGGCATATGTGATTACCATTATCTGATAAAAGAAGTTTATCTGTCTGTCTGGAGATATAAATGTTTTCCTGTGAAAGAGGAATTTATCCCTTTGGCTCTGATATTAGTAGGACGCTAGGTAGCATAAAGTCTGCAACCATGGTTTTGTGAATGATCAGAAATGTTACACTTAAATAGACATTTTGTAATAATACCCTGTACCAGCCAAATGCATGAAGTTCTTTCTGGCCTCAGTAGATTGATCAATAGATTTCCACGGATTGAAACCTTTCTGAACTATTCTAAGAACTTCTTTTTTCAGAAATGTTTATTTAGTACCTACTAAGTGCCAGACACTGTTAAAGACACCAGAGAGAAAAGCTTCCCTCATGAAGCTAACAGAACAATGGAGGAAAAAGAAGTCTAGAGCCATTTAGGGGCACCTGGGTGGCTCAGGGTTGGTTGAGCGTCCAACTTCGTCTCGGGTCATGAACTTGTGGTTCATGAGTTTGAGCCCGACGTCGGGTTCTGTGCTGACAGCTCAGAGCCTGGAGCCTGCTTTGGATTCTGTGTCTTCCTCCCTCTTTCTGCCCCTCCCCCACTTTGTGCTCTGTCTCTCTCAGAAATAAATAATACAGATTTTTTAAAAACTAAAAAAAAAGGAGGGCACTTGTGGGGATGAGCACTGGGTGTTATATGGAAGCCAACTTGACAATAAACTATTAAAAAATTAATAAAAAAGAAGTCTACACCCATTTAAATGACAGTCTGAGACGTACCATGGTGGGAGAAATAAAGGATGCTTTTATCACGTGTAGGTGGGGTAGGAGTAGACAGGGAACTAAATGTCTAAGCTCAGATCTAAAACTTAAGAGCTGGCCAGACAAAGGTTTGAGGGTTGGAGTGTGAGAGCCTCAAGAAGGTAAGCAAGAAGCATGGAGCTATAGAAAAGGCAGGCTCGGAGAAATTAACAAAATCACACAGCTACTAAGTGACAAAGATGGGATCAGAATTCAAGATTGCCCATTGTCACAGCCTTTGAGAGTTGAGACACTTTTCAGTGATGAAGGAGCCCTATTGAAGTTATATGTGAAAAGCTCTACAAAGATGAACCTCAGAGGAATAAATTTTACATCACTTGTCTTTTCCATCTGACTTTGCTTTCAATACTACTCTGCCTTGTATAAATCCAGGCTAAACAATAATTTTATTAAAATTTCCTCTTACTACCATAAAGACTTATATAAAGTAAGAGCTTGACATCAGATTAAAGGGCTCATTAAGATTCTTGGCTATCGGGGTGCCTGGGTGGCTTAGTCGGTTAAGCATCCGACTTTCGCTTAGGTCATGATCTCGCGGTTCGTGGGTTCGAGCCCCGCATCGGGCTCTGTGCTGACTGCCAGCTCAGAGCCTGGAGCCTGTTTCGGTCTGTGACTCCCTCTCTCTCTGACCCTCCCCTGTTCAAGCTGTCTCTCTCTCTCTCCTAGAAATAAATTAAAAAAAAAAAAAAAAAGATTCTTGGCTATCATCTGCTGCCAGTAAGAATTGTGTTATTTCTAGAACCATTGTTTTTGAGAATTCGTAAACTGGAATCATCATTTACAGTCATTTTCCCTAATCTTTAAAAATTAATTATAATATTAGAATCCCCGATATGGGAATCCTAACTATCATTTATTATGATTTGTTTATAAACGTGATCTCTTTAAACAATCAGTTCTAATTCATCTTCCATGATGATATACATGTGCTTTATCATTTCAGTTATGTGTAAAAACAAACCAGTCTATATAGGCTTTTCCATAAGACCATTTCTGCAAAAAGTTTCAAGTCCTTATTTCAAGATAATTTTAAAATAAAAATATATTTATCTTTCTTACAGGAATATTTTTCAAATAAGGAGCAGAAAATCTCTAACACATTGTAGAGTGCACATGCCATTTCTTCTTCCTTTATTTTTTGCTCAAATGACTTCACACATGCAATAAATCAGACTAAACTATGTGACAAAGAAGATCTCACAGCATAAGGACAAGACTATGTCTCTTATAAATCCCTAGAATTTCTGAGAGGCTCAATTGTGTCTTAGGCTCTTCCTCATTACTGTTAGTATGTATTCATTAAGCACTGCCTGACCTCGTACTTGACCCTAAGGAGATGCTTTGCTCTTTAAAGCTATTCAGCTGATGGTAAAGCGTGTCTTTATGTGACTAGTAGCGCTCGGCCGCCCTCACGCTGTCTCTCTGTACTTCACTAGGTTGGGGGGAAACAAAGCAGAATAAGAAGCAGCCTCTTTAAGGAGCTGTTAATCCAGGGTCATTATTTTGAATCTTTTCCTTGCTCTACCGGATACAGCTTTATAGTCAGCAGTAGTTTTATGTAAAAATGAAGTATTGATATTTTACCAAGGTTAAAAATACGTATGTGCCCTTTTCCCTTTAGGAAGTTCAGTTAACTCTGTTCTTATACAATCATTAATGTACCCGTGACTGAATGAATGTAAACATGTAGTGACAGCAGTGCTTTGAGACGTAAATAATGTATCTGTCTTTTCATCCACCTTTGTGTCCTTTCGATTTCGAGAACTATAAAAAATGGACAAACTGCAAGACATTATTCGATATTCTTTTTAATAAAAGCAGTTTGAGGCAGGATTTTCAGGTCTGTGGACTGCTTCTGCAGCAGGCACCACCAACCAGATGCCCATACTGCATTTCCCTTGTTCTGACTTGACAGCTCTCCTCAAGATATGCTGTTTGGAAGTACTCTTTATGATTAAAAATTGCAAAACTTGTTTGAAAAATTATTTCTTGTGTGTTTTATATGCAGGAAATTCTTTTTCCTTCCTGAAAGGCCTGGTGTGGAAGGCATGCTTAATGCCTGGTTATATTGACTGGGAGATACTAATATCAGTGCAGAGTATTTCATAATGTTGTGTCCATTGTCTTATAGCAAAGCTCTACAGAAAGCCAAAACAGAACGAATTTTTTTGGTCTCTTCTTTGAGGCCCACTGCCTGGTAAATAATAATTAAATTACGTGGCTCTCAAAGTACAAACCCCTACAAATCCTTAGATGTTACCTAGCAAGTGTTTAGCGCAGGTATGTGCATGATTAGACATGATAATGGATGATATTACCACATTCATGAAAATTGGCCTTTCGGAAGGAAACAAGACCTTTTATGTTACTAAGACTTATCTCTGCCACAGCAGTGGATGAGACAGGCCCTGGAATCAAAATGTTTTTCTCAGTATAATTTGACTAACAGCACTGTAGCAATGCTTTTTCTAGAGTAGCATTGAAGCCGTTCTCTTTTCTTTTGTGTGAAATCCAGAGGGTCAGTCTTGTGTTAGCTTTGTTCCTGCATTAGGAAAGTGCAAGAACATAAGTGGGTGTGTCTTTGAGCTAAATCTACTGTCATCTGCCTCTACCTGGGAGGAGGTAGATGTTCCATCCTAGGATGCATTTCCATCCATTGACTTCTCTGTCGTCTCCACTTCTCAAGTAGGGCTTTGAATGTAGCAACCTCATGCTTTCATTTATTTATTTTTTAAATAAAAGATGTTTTCTTAATATTTGAAGAATGCATGGTCCAAATGATCTTTTGAGAATTGGAGTTAATTACAGAATACTTTTTTTTTTTTTTTACAAATAGTTTGTTGTCAAATTAGTTTCCACATAACACCCAGTGCTCATCCCCACAAGTGTCCTCCTCCATGCCCATCCCCCCTCCCCCACATCCATCAGTCCTCAGTTTTTGTCAGCATTCAAGAGTCTCTCATGGTTTGCCTCTCTCCCTTTCCCCCACCATTTCCCTCCTTCTTCTCCCCCTTGTTCCTCAGTTAAGTTCCTCCTCAGTTAAGTTCCTCCTAATCCTCCTATATGTGCAAACATATGGTATTTGTCCTTCTCTGCCTGACGTATTTCGCTCAGCATAACACCCTCAAGGTCCATCCATGTTGCTACACATGGCCAGATTTCATTGTTTCTCCTTGCCATGTAGTATTCCATGGTATAGATAAACCACATCTTCTTGATCCATTCATCCGTTGATGGACACTTAGGCTCTTTCCATGTTTTAGCTATTATTGAGAGTGCTGCTATGAACATTGGGGTACATGTGCTCCTATGTATCAGCACTCCTGTATCCCTTGGGTAAATTCCTAGCAGTGCTATTGCTGGGTCATAGGGGAGTTCTATTGTTAGTTTCCTGAGGAACCTCCACACTGTTTTCCAGAGGGGCTGTACCAGTTTACATTCCCACCAACAGTGTAGGAGGGTGCCCGTTTCTCCACATCCTCGCCAGCATCTAGAGTTCTCTGATTGGCTCATTTTAGCCACTCTGCTGGCGTGAGGTGGTATCTCAGTGTGGTTTTGATTTGTATTTCCCTGATGAGGAGGGATGCTGAGCATTGTTTCATGTGTCTGTTGGCCATCTGGATGTCCTATTTGGAGAAGTGTCTGTTCATATCTTCTGCCCATTTCTTCACTGGATTATTTGTTTTTCGGGCGTGTAGTTTGGTGAGTTCCTTATAGATTTTGGATATTAGCCCTTTATCTGATATGTCATTTGCAACTATCTTTTCCCATTCTGTCAGTTGCCTATTAGTTTTGTGGGTTGTTTCCTTTGCTGTGCAGTACAGAATACTTTCTATTCTGGTGTTCTTCAGAGTCTTCAAATATAATTCAGTCTCTTCAGATATAAATGTCTTTTTGATTCTTAAATTCCACATGAAAGTGAAATCATATGGTATTTGTCTTTCTCTGACTGACTTATTTCACTTAGCATAATATACTCTCTCCCTATCCATGTTGTTGCAAATGGCAAGATTTTGTTCTTTTTGGTGGCTGAGTAACATTTCAATCACAACTTCTATATCTATTCATCAGTTGATGGACATAGGGGGAAAAAGAGAAAGAGAGAGGCAAACTGTAAAACAGACTCTTAACTATAGACAACAAACTGAGGGTTGATGGAGGGAAGTGGATGGGGGATGGGCTACATGGGTGATGGGTATTAAGGAGGGTGCTTGTGATGAGCACTTATATGTAAGTGATCACTAGATCTTACTCCTGAAACTAATATTACACTATATTTTAGCCAACTAGAATTTAAATAAAAACTTAAACAAAAAAATAAATAACATAATGTCCTTTTGAAAGCCCTTATTTCTCATATTAAAGTAGACAGAGTTGGGTGAGCTTCTTGCCTTTGCTGACTTGGCTAAAGTGTGCTGCTACCCTGCAATCTCCACTTTGAAATTGGAAGGATTTATACAATTTACAAAACATTGTGACTTCTGAATGAAAATGATTACAGGTATATTTGTGTGTTTGGTTCCTGTTTTCAAGAACAGCTTATAGCTTCTTTTTGAACTCCCTTTGAATCATGATAGAGTAGGCTTAGGTGCATTAAGAGTCATGCAGTCCAACTCTCTAGCTGATTTTCACATCCCTTCTGACCCCACTGAGTGATCTTCTAGTTGGTCCAGAATGTCTCCAGGCCTGAAGTAGCTGATTCTTAGACTGTGGCTGCGTTACAAAGCCCTTTTTTCTATCTTTCTGTAATTTTTTACCTCCCAGTTTCATATTTTATACTTAAAAGCCTCTCAATCATGAAGACTGAATATTAGTCTACTTCATTCAATTATCAGCAATTTCTCGAAATTGGTTTGTGAGATTGCTTTTGTCCCTTCAAAATAGCTAAGATTCTGTTCGTAGGTCTTCCCCTAGAATATGAAATAAGAATACAGATCATTTTCCAAAAAGAAAAGATTGGAAAGTTATAAAAAGAATTTTTCTAATACTTGAAAAGTATTATTTTTTAAGCATGTAAGAAGTTATTTATAGTTTCTCCCTGCCAGTGCTCAATACTATTAAGCAGCAGGAGTCTTTTGCAGCCTAAAAAATGGTATTTTGAAGTCTGAAAGAACTTTCTACAAGGTGAAAGCAATCTCAGGTAGAATTCTGCCAGATTTTTCTGCCTCTGTGTGTTTTACAGATGAGCTGAACTTAATACAGTATATTAAGAGAGTATTTAATAACTAACTATGCATTAGTAGATATAAAACCCAATGTGTTAAGTATAATTTAGTTTTATTCCTAAAATTGCATTGAAATATGATAATATATTTTAGTATTCTGGGTAAAATTAAAATGCAGTAATTTAAAAATGTTTTTAGTGTTTTCTTTGGAGATAATATTAGGCTATTTCAGAAATCAAATTGGATGTCCCAAGTTAATCTCCATCTTATTTGATTGTATTGGGGAGAATAATATCAAAACACACTGACTTCCTTTGACTTATTTTGGAGAGTCATGGTAGTATATAGAAAAATCATCTTTTACCATTGATATGAAGTACAATGCATTTGTATATTCTTTTATTGTCATTTTTTACATTTATATTTTTAAATTCCAGTGTAATTAACATATTATATATTTTTAGTTTCAAGTGTTAAATATAGTGATTTGATCACCAATTCTATACATTACTCAGTGCTCATCACGATAAGTATACTCTTAATAAAGGCAAAATTAAACTACTGGGGACTACATGAAAATAAAAAGCTTTTTTACAGTGAAGGAAACCATCAACAAAACAAAATGCCCACTGAATGGGAGAATATATTTGTAAATAATATATCCAAGAAGGGGTTAATATCCAAAATATATAATATATTTATTATTTATTATATTCATTATTCTTAACACATCTACCACCGAAATCTGATTGAATATTCTTTATACATGCACACAACAGACACCTTGAGTTTAAGTGTGTACACTTTAAATTGGCTAAGTCTTTGTTGGGATGAGCACTGGGTGTTGTATGGAAGCCAATTTGACAACAAATTATTTTTAAAAATAAATAAATAAATAAAATAAATTGGCTTAGTTTTGGCCATTGTTTTCATTCAAAAATGGGCCACTTTCTGATGAATTTATATAAAAGCATTTCATAAATAGTTACTTTCTCTTGTGTTATGTATGAGCCAGCAAAAACATTTCTTCTGTGTTTATGAATTAAATATTTTTGGATGCATGTGTTTTCTTTCAATAACATGCTGTTTATTGAATCTTTATTATGTACATCAAATATTAGTGATTAAAAATCAGTATTTTCCATTGACTTTGAAGAATAGTGGAAAAGAAATCAAGCCCTCAGAAATAGCATCTTTTGGTGATTATGACTGACATGCTTTTAATTTGCACATAAACTTCAGGTGCTAAGATATGCTGCGCACTAACATTCAGAACATTATTCATCTTTCTCGTTCACAGCGCACTACATTGTTGGCCTGGATATGGCCTAATATTGTTGAATGATTTCAATCTTTTCTATACCCAGTCCCCTTCTTATTCTCCCCACCCCATCCTAAAATGTTTTACATGCTCTTGTATTTGTATGTGTTCTTATAAGCATAGATATGATATTTTTGTGGGCATTTAATTGTATTTTATAAATAGCGTTATACTACAGATCTCTACTCAATACTATGTTTAAAAATCTCTGCTTGTATCTAACTGTTGGAGAGTATCCCATGGAGAGTGTCTGTCTCTCTTCCACTTCCCCAGGGAAGGAAATCTAGATTCCCTTCAGCTCTCTACAACCGCAAGCCATATGGTAAATGGACCTGTGGATGCATTGGCTGTGTAAGAATTTCTCAGGGGCATATGCCCAGGAGCAGGATTGCTAGTGCATACATAATTTAATGTAGTACAGCTGGATTGCCCTACAGAAAGTCTGCAATAGTCTCCTCTTGGTGCTCAGGAGAGTGTTTAAATCCCATTCATTTGTAAGATGGGCTGAGTGATTGTTTTTTCCCCTCTAGGCATAGTTATTTTTTGTATGTTGGGAAGCTGTTGCTTATTTTTATTGGTTAATGATTTCAGAAATACAATATTAAACCTTAGAAGGTGAAGCAGCATCTCCAGGAGAAATTGATTCTCTTGGGAGGGCATTAATTTGGTGAGGCCACCATGAGCCTGAGGTAATGGAACTTTACTCTTCTAGCGTACTCCATTGTCTGATGTTGTCATGGTGTTAATTTGAAAAGTTTGCGTAATTACAAAGGAGAAGCATATTCACTTTAAAGAATTGGATTCATATTAATTTAAAGTGAAGTATCATTATATGCCAAGAGAGACCTTGATAGCTGTGGAATAAGAAAAGTTTGTATGGTGAGAGGTGAGAATATAGGAGGGACATCAGCACCTAGCACGTTGCTGGACCCAAGGTAGAGGTGCAGTCGCTATTTGGGTCATGAGAGAGTACGTAGTGTTGCGTGGTGGGAAGTGTGCGTTAGGTTATAGCTAACTTTTTGATTTGCATTCTGATTCCGCCACTTGGGGAAATAATGGCACCACTCTGAGCCTCGGTTTATTAAACTGTAAAAAACCACCCGAGGTGCAGAATGGGGAAAACTGGAATGTAGAACAGACCCTTACCAGGTGTTCAGTTCCTTCCACAAAGTGCACTTTCTGCTTCCTGAGTCTTCAGAATCTCTTGCCAGTATTCTGTCATAAAGTGAGTCTGGTCTTGGCTGGTGTAAAGATTTCTAAACAGTCTCTTATTTTCTTTTTTCTATTCAGGGAAGCACTTGATTGAAAACTGTAGTAAGATTCTATTTAAAAAGCTCTCAGAATGATCACGGCTTCCCTACACAATTGTGGATCCTGACACTATGTAAATTTTGACCTATCTTTTCCCATCACCTAAAACCTCTAAAAGACTAGTTTTAAAGGTCTGATATTAAGAAACGTCAAAGATATAAGGTTGCTTGGGCATAGATTGTTCCATATTAAGTGGGGTTTGAAGATATGCTAAGCTTAAAAAAAATGAGTTGTTTTTGAAAGAATCCTTCCAAAATGGCTTAGGTATTTTTCTGTTTCTTTGATAGAATATGTATTAGATGTGATTTCACTTTTTGTTTTAAGATACAAGATTTGATTGCTTGACCTACAGTGTAATAGGCATTGCAGCTGTTTTCGCGCTGTGGTCTGTAATTTTGGCTCCCATTGAACCTGCTGAATCATCCCAGTTCTTTTGCTTTTTAATATCTTCTAGCTAGAATAAGGAGTAACAGAAATTATTAGCATTTTAGGTAAATCTAGAGTTAATAACCTTGAATAAAGTCTTTAGCCAAGCGTAAGAGATGCTCTGCCTTTAAAATAATGATTTCAGAGACTCAGTGAGCCCTTTGCCTTGTGTCCTAGATGCTGGCTACTTTCCAGGTGGCTAAGAGAATAAGGAATCTGAGATCTGGAGAATAAGGGGTATTATTTTACTTTATAACAGAATAACTTTAGAAACATAGCTATCAGTTTGATACGTACTCTGTAATTTATAGAGTCATAGAGTTTGCACCAAATTTTACCATTTACAGATGAGGATGCTGAAATTCAGTAATAGCCTCTTTTGCCCAAGGTGACCCTGGTATGTGTGGAGTCCTAGAACCTAGAATTTTCAGCTCATGGCTCTGAACATTTTCCTTTCCCAGTAGGGAGTGTGTTGCCTGGAAGGCTTTCACGTATGCGACTATAGATTATGTGCTTGGAATTATTAAACTGTATACTCTGTAATAAATCTTTTAAGTTTTTTAAATAATAAAGCTTAAGTGGAAGGAAGACTGAGTGTATCAGAAACTTGATGAGGATTCTGGGACTGACAATGTAGATTTCAAGGTATTAAATACTGGACTTGATTCCCGTGAGGTTGCCTCTCCTGCCTTGGAAGAGCCTGATGACTTTCAGAGCAACAAGTGCTGTCAACCCTACCAGCTATGAAAAATTTGCAGGTGGGAACAAATTTGCAACCTAAGGCTTCTTAAAACAATGGTTTTGATCTGGTTTTTCACCTTCAAAATTATCAGCAAAAGGATAAAATTTTTTAACTCAGGAAGGACTAGATTAGCAAAACTTGGGATTCAAACAAAATGACAATAATAATGGACTTATTGAGAACTTCTAGTGTGGGCCACGTGTCAGAGTGCCTTATGTGAATGGACTCATTTAATCTTCACAACAGTCCAAGAGACGATGAACCAAGATGATGAAACCAAAGCACAGATGATTAGATCTTGCATGTTAAGATCATACGTCTAGTTAGTGGTAGCCTGGGATTTAATCAACATATTAGCTCTACGGCTGCATGGCCTCTCTGAAGAAGCAGCTCTGTCTAGCTGTAAGGAAATTCAGGTTTCCATCTAGCTTTTCGTCTCCTTGAGGGAAGGTTTGGTATCTCTGTGGGAACTCAGATTCACATGGATTCCTAGGAAGGTCTAGCCTCAGTTCAGTTGTGTGTTGACATAAAGTGGATCATCACATTAAGAAGGGTTCGACTTAAAAATTTTAAGTTCTCTCACAAGATTGCATCATTTCTTTCCCCCGAAATAACATATGTCTCTCAGAGGCCACCAAGCTCCTTGGAATTCCTTATCAAGACTCTAGATAAGCCACGTATTATTTATCACTGCAGTCTCTACAGACAAAAGGCCATCTTTATGTTCGTAGTTATTCTGTGTCATATTTGAGCAAGTTTTGAAGAGGAAAGTGCTTATGGGAAAGAATTAGTTATTACCACATGCTCTTAAAAAGACAGGATGATGGGCAGAGGGAATAAAGAGGGAATGGGGTGGAGATGCAAACAGTAGTAGCTTAAGCTGAAAAAGAAAATGCGGTGGTCTTAAGCCTCTGTTCCTGAGGTTCAGCAAGTGGTTGGTGTTTTTACCAGGCGGGAGGAGAACCTCGACGTAGGCGCCTCTGTCCAGGGCTCCTCCGTCTGCTCACAATATAAGCTGTCATGCACCTCAGTATTCCTATGTTCCCACCTTCTGGCCTTCACTCTGTCAGTTACAGCCTGAAATCCATGTTTACATGGCCAGGGAAGCAGGCTACCTTCATGTGAGTTTTACCTTCTAGTATTGCAGATTCAGTCTTTTTATTTTTCTGGATATTTGCTGTTGGAAGGCTAAGGCCTTTTTGCTTTCTAATCTATTGGGAAAAATTTTAATTTCTCTGTTGCCAACAAAACAGTTAATTTCTTAACAAGTGTGTAGTTACGACTCAACTTTTCCTTCGTGGAATGAGAAAAACCTTGTTTTCCAGTTAGCCTTACTAACAACAAACAGTATTATTTTCACAACAAACTGTTATTTTCACAACAAACAGTAACCATTTGCCTAAATGAATGATTGGTTAAATCTAGAAGGATAAATGAAAGACGGTGGGATGGCTGACATAATTTTTAAAAACGTAAGGAAGTGTTCAGCGAATCTGAAAAACTGTGGGATTGTACATTATCTTGCAATAAAAGAAGGTTCACATCTATTGAGGGACTTTTTGTTTTTCAACATTGACATTATTAGAAATCAATGCAGGGCTTTTTTTTTAACAAGAAGAAAATGTATTTAAAGTTTTGACAGTGGATAAAATCACGACATTCTAGGTGACAAATTGCAGTCAGATCCTTGCCTGACAGAATTTACTATATGGAGTTTTACCAGGCGCTTCATTTGAAAGTGTACTTTCTTAGTGAGATTTTGTCTGAATGTCTACTGTTGTATATTTTTAAGTCATAATTTTATGTTTCTTTTTGGTCTCACTGATATAAAAATACAAACATGCTTTTTAGTTTGTAAGTGTCTATAAACTTTGCAAGAATGTACTTTTTTTCATGGTAGACTTTATTCAAGCCCTTAAATGTATAGGCTGGGAACATACGGTGATTATAGAGCACAGATCTGTAGGGTAGTCATCATGGTGCGGCCTGCTTGGACTTCCTTCACTTCTGGGTCTGTTTTCCAATGGAGATAAGGGTGTGAATGGAATGGGGAAGGAAAGATAAAAAGGTAGCTTTCCTCTTTTTTATTTTTTCATTGCCTACTTCATTTTCAATTACTTTCCCAATGTTACTAAGAAAAGTAAAGGGCTTAGTAAAGCCCTCTGCTTTTCAGGTATCACTTATTAAAGTAGATGTTAGCATCCATTGAGCACCTAGCAAGTTTTATGTACTGAAATAGGTCTTTTGTATTTGAGTAGTAAAGATGTTTTCTTATTTCTGAGAAGTCAGCACCAACAAAACACTTATAACAAAGCACCCATTAGTAGTTCGATAGATCATTCTCTCAACTTTTCTCTCTGAGATCA
This sequence comes from Proteles cristata cristata, assembly GCA_017311185.1. Taxonomy (NCBI): domain Eukaryota; kingdom Metazoa; phylum Chordata; class Mammalia; order Carnivora; family Hyaenidae; genus Proteles; species Proteles cristata. The sequence continues at coordinate 86,711 of JAESUZ010001704.1, forward strand.
CTGGCAAAGTTCAATCTTATTGATTCCCATCCAAAAGCTGTTCATTAGAGTGGCGGCTTGCCATGACAAAGTAGTGGATTTCTCAACTTTCTTCTTCATCCTCAATACTGAAGTTACAGACCTACTATTACTGAACCATCACATAAAAAACAGCTAACGGAGGATGGTTAGTTTCCTTTTAATATCAGAAATCTGTATTTTTGAGGCCCAGAAGAGTAGCTATTAAATCAAAAACAATTTTCTGAAAAATATTTTATTGTTTTTGTAAAGATGATACTGCTTATAAAATTTAAAGTCAGTACATGAGAGTACAAAGAAAAAAGGTAAAAATTACCATTCAGAATTAGCCATTATTAATATTTGTCAATTTAATTGACACACAGATGAAAGGTTTGGTAGATAGTTTATGAAAAAGAGATTTTTCAGGGCGCCTGGGTGACTCAGTTGGCTAAAGTCTGACTGTTGGTTTAGGCTCGGGTTGTGATCTCATGGTTTGTGAGATCAAGTTGTGCTGTCAGTAGAGCCGGCTTGGGATTCTCTCTGCCTTTCTCTTTGCCTCCTCCCCTGCTCACATGCACTTGCTCCCTCTCTCTCTCTCAAAATAAATACACTTTAAAAACAATGACAATAACAAAACAAAGAAGATTATTCTATAATGATATTTTAAATATAAATGATTGAATTTAACAAACTTGGAATTTAATAAATACTAAATTTAACCAAAAAAAAAAAAGAAGTGAAATGAAAGAAATTGATGAAAGTCAGATGAATATTTCTTCATGATGAGACATGACTTGCTAAACAATGAACATTGTTCAGTCATTAAAAAAGGACATGTTCAACTAGGTTGTATATTTGAATGAAGAACAAATTTACATATTTATACTTCTTCCACTTTCTTTCTTACCTGTTAGTTATAATGTTCTTTTTACATTGTCAAGGTTGATAACATTTGTATTTTGTTCAATAATTATAGTTCCCATAACTTAAACTTACTAGGTTCAGTGCCCAACTTGAATCCTTTACTCATGGCTTCTAGAACCATTTTTCCTGAATTATTTGTATTTTGTTTGACTAGAATTAACTGAAGAGTTTGTTGTTCAAAATAGATTTTTGGGTTTTATAGTTCATGCAGTTCATGATCTTAAAAATGTTTGTTTATTACCATTATGCTTGAAGAATAACTTGGCTAGGTAGAAAAATTTTGAACCATACTTCCTGCAGGACTTAAGAGGATAGGCCCACTGTCTTTGGGTATTGAGAATTGCTGCGGATGAGTCAGAGGCAGTAGTTTTCTCTCTTTAGAGAGACTGCTTCCTCTGGCTTAACATGATTATATGATTTTTCCATATCAGTAGCATCCCCAAGATTAATAGCACTATTCAGTATTAATGGTGCTTTAGAAACTTTTCCAGGAATGTGGTTTGTTTGTTTGAGCTGCAAATTCAAAGCTTTTTTTGCTTTTAGGAAATTTATGTTCTATTTTTGTCCACTTTTTCTCTTCCATGTGTTTTATTCTCTTCAGGAATAATAACAATGTGTCTATGCAATCTTCTGTATACATCATCTCTATATTACTTTATTATTGATTTCTGACTATGTTTTTCTTTTTTCTGTTTTCAGCTTGATTTGCATCTTTATAACATTTACTGTTTTAAAATTTTTTTTCCTCCTGAGCTTTGCCAACTTCCTTTTTATCTTATTCTGTTCCTTTATGATGTTCTTTTGAGCTTCTTTTAAAAAAGAGGTCATGTCTATAATTTCTTTGAGGTCAGAGGGAAATATTTATCTGAGCATTTCCCCTGTTTCTTTGTGATGTATATCCTTCATCTCCCCTGACATTTTTTTCTTTTCTTCCTTAGTATCTATGCTCAAGTCCCCTCTTTTTTTCTTTTTGATTATGATGACGCAGTGGCTGGGACCAGCTGTTTGTGGAAGCATTGTGTGGGAGAAGAGGGTATGGCGACAGGGATGGGGGTGAACCAGGCATGTTCGCTGTTCACTCTTGTCAGTCCGTGCTTCTCGGGAGAGGCCATCTTACTGGGGGTGTGAGGGGTCAGTGGAGCTCATTGCAGAGCTCCTGGGAGCTCTGTGTGCTAAACAGAAGTTTGCTCTTCCTTCCTCATTTCTGAAAAGTCCTTTGACCCATTCAGATTCTGGGGGGAAACGCGTAGGCTCAGAGTTTTCCATATTTAGTTTCATAGTTTTTAGTAGCTTGAAATTAAGACCATTTGTCTTTGTAGGGAACATGGAGCCATTTTTTGCTTCTCTATTTTTTATTCTTTTGTTATTTATGAGGAGTTTATTATCTGTGTAAGGAATAGGACATGGATAAAAAAAACAATGATAGGCTTAAGACAGAAAATGAGAAGAGGGATGGGGCGCCTGGGTGGCTTAGTCGGTTAAGCGTCCGACTTTCGCTTAGGTCATGATCTCGCGGTTTGTGGGTTTGAGCCCCGCGTCGGGCTCTGTGCTGACTGCGAGCTCAGAGCCTGGAGCCTATTTCAGTCTGTGACTCCCTCTCTCTCTGACCCTCCCCTGCTCACACTGTCTCTCTCTCCTAGAAATAAATAAAACATTAAAAAAAAAAAAAGAAAGAAAATGAGAAGAGGGAAACTTTTTCAGTTCTTGGAAGTATTTTGATGATTATGCATTTCTCTTAGATATTGTTATAGTGGCAGTAGCCTTGGATTTGTAGAATGGATGAGTTGGTAACAATGAGGATCTATTAACTAGGAACCTTCACTGAGTTATCCAATGCTAGTTGGAGATGACTAGGGTTTGGGCTGTTTAGATCATTACTTCAGTGACACCTGGGTGAAATTTGGGCAATTATAGAAAATAATGCAAGTCCCAGAATCCACATAAAAGAGTTAAAGAGAATTGATATCCATGTGCTTGTTATCTGAGGTGCTTGCTATCTGAGGTTATAGCATAAAAAATTAGAATTACCTTTCATTTTTATTTATTATTATTATTATTTTAATGTTTATGTGTTCTTGAAGGAGAGAGAGAGAGAGAGACTGTGCAGGGGAGGAACAGAGAGAGAGAGAGAGAGAGAGGTAGACACAGAATCTGAAGCAGGCTCCAGGCTCTGAGCTGTCAGCACAGAGCCCAACGTGGGGCTTGAACCCACCAACTGTGAGCTCACGACCTGAGCGAAAGTCGGACGCTTAACCACCTGAGCCACAGGTGCCCCTAATTATCTTCCATTTTTTAAACAAGCTGTTTAATATTCTCTTAAAGAATAAGCAAACTGAAATTATTTTTTAGTTAAGAATTATAGGATGATCAGGCATAAGGCACAGAGAAAAGGAAAAAGCCTCATGATGCTATTACTTTACTCATCCTTTCAGATTTTGGATTGTACATTAGTTTGCGTTCAAATTATTAGTCATCCCAAAAGTATCCTCTGGTTTTAGATATTATTAGTCATCTGAAAAGGCTAAGTGCCATTACATGGCCTGAGGATTTTTTTAAATTGTGCATAAAAATAGAGCAATTTATAATAGTGATCTGACGCTCTGAGCATACACGTGAAAACACCCTAGAATAACCTATTTCAGAATTGTTGGATGTGCTAAATATTCTAGCACTGTAATATATTTTCTTTGCTGAAAAAATAGGAACTCTGAGAAAGATTTTATCTTGTCAAGCAAAAGAAATGTCTGGAAGTGACTTGTGCTGTATGAGTGTACCTTAGTATAGTTGTGACACTGGTCTTGCTTTTCCTTAGATCCACTGCCAGGGTTATCACTCACAAATTCCCCCTTTCTGTGTGCAAAAAATCTCTTAAATAATAGGAGAAGGAAGGAATGAGAAAGAGAAAACATTTGTTGACATTGTGAGTTCAGAAAAATGTTTTAAGATAATTATCAAACCAACCAAGATTGATTTTTTTCCAGCCATAGCAGTTTTGGTGTTGAAAATCAGTGTTTATTTTTAAAAAAATCAAATTTAAGTTTGTAGATTATTCCAGTGAAGGGTATGGGATGATATCACTTATCATGTCCTTTGAAACCAGTTGTCAGCCATGGCAGCTGTCTGTGGGGTCTACTTTAGCCTTGCCCTGTGCACACCCTTCACTGTCCTTCTGTAGTTCCACGGAAAATCAGTGCACGGGAGGTTTTGTTTGTCTCATGCCTTTAATCATTAGCTGTCTAGCTCGAGAGTTAAATATTTGGGTAATAAAGTTATAGATAGTTCAAATCCTGTCTGGTCTATTACCATTGGTTGTATTTCTGGAACTTTTCTTTTCTGTACTTTGGTATTCTCCAAGAACTTCTTTTCCCTTTCTAAGTTCTACTCTTTTAATAGAATGGACTCCTACATGAACACTGGAGTCTAAAAATGGCCTAATAAGCCTGCTATTTTTAGGGAAGGAGAAAGTTGCCTTTTGTTCTCTCTGTGCTTTTCACTTCCCACATGTTCTTTAGACTTTTTCCCCTCTCTGCTCTTGGTAGTCATAGCTTTCTAATTCCAGATGCCTTTTCCTTGGTCAATTTCTGGCTCCATTTGTCTCATACTCAACTAATGTCACAGTTGGACTGGGCTCTTCTGTTTCTATTATAGATATTTTGATCCCTTTCCTCTCATTTATTAAAATTATGAAATATTAGAGGTAAGAGTAGAAACATTTTTACAGTCTAAAGAATAGTTAAATGGACAACCATATATACTCACCATGCAGGTTGAGAAACAGAACATTACTAATGGCATAGGGGCTCCCTGTGCACGTCTTCACAGACACATTTCTTCCACCCGCACCCTCCACCCATGTAACCTCTCATCCTAAGGCTTGTGTAAGAGATTTGGACGTGTTTTTTCACTTTTTTTTGGTTTTGTTTTGCGCCTTTTTTTTAAAATGAAAAACCAAACCCAAACCCAGAAAAATAGTAAATAATAAGTAATAACAATAGAATTTTCAGAAGAAAATAAAGAAAATGTGGATGCTTGTTTATTTCTTGCATTCCATACAAAAAGTTGTGTAGGATTGTAAGAAGGATTATTAATATTGAAAGGGAACAGCAATTCATGCTGACTTACTGAAATTAGATTTAGAGTAAAATGGAGAGTTCAAGCATATACAATGAAATATTCAGCGGACTGACACCCAACATCTTTGTCCGATGTTATAAGGAGCAATTATGAATTTCCTATATTGGTCTACCAGTCTGAGAGCATACAACTTCTCTTTACCTCATTGACTCCTGGTCCTTGGGGATATATAATAGTACCATTTCCATATCTTACAGTTTGTTATAGATAGCCCATTAAATTATGTGTCCATACGCACACACACACACACACACTCACACAGGTGCGTGTGCATGTACACACACACTCACACACACACTCCCTTCATAAAGCTCCAGGCAGAGATTGAAATAGCAAAGAGTCTGCTCTCATCCTTCCTTCTTTCAACCATACATTCCACTCTTCATGAGCTGACTGCTTGGGATTGGTTTTTGACTTTGTGGATACTTATGCAAAGAAAGATACAGAAAGTAACCTGAGTCTCAGTTTTCTTGCTGCCATTTATCTCAGGCCTCACTTTCCTTCCCTGGGGCTGAGCTCTGGCTGGAGGACCCTCAGATGCCTGTGGATTCCTCAGACTGCAGTGTGATGTGCCATCTTGTCTTATCTTTTGTTTCTTGAACTTCCTGGCCTGTGGACTCATCAGCAGCAGAACTTTGTTAGGATACCTCCTCTGTGTAGGCGGCAATAACAGGGACTGTAGATACAACATGGTACCTGCCATTTCTATAGGATGGTAGTTTGGAGAGTCTCCTTTGCCTATCTGGTGCTCACATGCTGGTGTGGTCTCTAGACTCTGTGCATTTCAAGTCCTAAATATTCTCTTGGCCCAGAAATTTGACTACTAGCTTCTGGATTTTTCTCAGAATGTAGTCTGCCCCATTTTCTATCCTTATTGTGAGTTACCCAACTTGGGTGTAAATCAGTTTACCTAGGATTTTTCTTTTTCCCTATCATCTCCAACTCATGATTCTGGAACTTACTGTTGATACTTAGTGAATTTGCCACTATGGACCACATAGTTAATTGTCAGAATTTTCACCAGGGTTCTAAAAATGTCTGGTTTTAAGATTAAACTAAAAATAGCTTCTCTGAAAGGACCTAAATAGAATAGTTTCTCCTTTTTTCTGTGTCAGTCTCTCTGGGATTTGGCTGCTTCTAGAATCTTATGAAGGTTTTGTTTTTTGGCCCAAACATTGAGAGGCACTTTAATTGTGAATGTGGGTAAGATTGTCTACATGGACTTAAAAGTTTAAGACTAGATTTAATGAAAGTTGTCTGGCTAGAAGAAAAGCCCATTTATAGAAATTGTCTTAAAACTCTGTTGTCTTAGATATCTGTTCTATTTTTTTCTACCACTGCTGATTTGATTTTAGTACTGGCACATTATATACATTAAAATAGAAAGAATGTGTCTGCCTATAAATTATTTAAAATGACTTTTTAGACATATATTTAGAGAATCAAGTGCCAGTAGTTAATGAATAGCTTTTAAAAGCTTTTAAAAATTCAGTTTTAGCATTCTGTAAAATGTCCAGACTGTATAATTAGACTAGTATATATTAAAGGACTCGTCTGTAATCACGATTTTATATGTGTCTTTCAAAGTGGCATGAAATGCCATCAGATTTGCTTATCATAAGCTCCCTAAGCAGGATAAATACTTATTTTCCCCTGTTGTGTTTGGTCTTCAGTGTCTTTATGATAAAGCATGTTAGTACAACTTTAAGTTTTTGAGTTATTTTTAGTTACAATCAAGTAATGGTTTTGTAATTCTTATCTGATTTTTAACACACTGCTTAAATAGGTTAGTATTTATATATATATATATATCTCCAGCAGTTCTTAAATATTAGCCCTTTGGTTTCTGTGTAAAAGTTTTTTTATTCATTATTAATCTAATCTGTAGAGACGGTTTATCACTTTACATCTTGGAAAGGGAGGTGTTTATTCTTTTTTGGTTGAGGTACATGGAAATGTGTAGAATAAGAAAAAAAAAACTATGAAGTGGCCTTTTAAAATACATATGGAACATATAGGGAGCTTTTCTTTTAGCACCGTTCTCAAAACTGTTGGCCGAAGTCATTCCAGTACACTGGCAGTTGATTATTTCACAAAGCGTGTACTGAATAGATGTGTGTTACCAACCCCCAACTTCCAGCTTAGCATAGGTATGTTTTTAACGTAGGAGATGATAGTAGTCATTCACTATTTATTTATTTATTTATTTTTCTTAAATAGTTTATTGTTAAGTTGGTTTCCATGTAACACCCAGGGCTCATCCCCACAAGCGCCGTCCTCCATGCCCATCACCCCCCTTCCCTTCTTCCCCACCCCCCATCAACCCTCAGTTTGTTCTCAGCATTCAAGAGTCTCTCATGGTTTGCCTCACTCCCTCTCCCCTCCTATTTCCCCCCTTCTTCTCCCCCATGGTCATCCGGTAAGTTCCTCCTAATCCTCCTAATTATGCAAACATATGGTATCTGTCCTTCTCTGCCTGACTTATTTCACTCAGCATAACACCCTCAAGTCCACCCACATTGCTACACATGGCCAGATTTCATTCTTTCTCATTACCATGTAGTATTCCATCGTATAGATAAACCATATCTTCTTGATCCATTCGTCAATTGATGGACATTTAGGCTCTTTCCATGTTTTGGCTATTGTTGAGAGTGCTGCTATGAACATTGGGGTACATGTGCCCCTATGCATCAACACTCCTATATCCCTTGGGTAAATTCCTAGCAGTGCTATTTCTGGGTCCTAGGGGAGTTCTATTGTTAATTTTTTGAGGAACCTCCACACTGTTTTCCACAGGGGCTGCACCAGTTTACATTCACACCAACAGTGTAGGAGGGTGTTTATTTATTTATTTAGAGAGCACATGCAAACAGGGGAGAGGGGCAGAGAGAGAGAGAGAGAGAGAAAATCCCAAGCAGGCTCCATGGTTGCGCAATCAGAAACAATGAAATCTGGCCATGTGTAGCAACATGGATGGACCTTGAGGGTGTTATGCGGAGTGAAATAAGTCAGGCAGAGAAGGACAAATATCATATGTTTGCACGTATAGGAGGATTAGGAGGAACTTGACTGAGGACTATGGGGGAGAAGAAGGGGGGAAATGGTGGGGGAAAGGGAGAAAGGCAAACCATGAGAGACTCTTGAATGCTGAGAAACAAATTGAGGACTGATGGATGTGGGGGGTAGGGGGGAGATGGGCATGGAGGAGGGCACTTGTGGGGATGAGCCCTGGGTGTTATATGGAAACCAACTTGACAATAAACTGTTTGTAAGAAAAAAAAAGAAAAAGAGTTGGATGCTCATCTGACTGAGCCACCCAAGTGTCCTTAGAGATCCTATAACTCGGTGTTATTGTTTTTTTGTAAGAAAACTATACAGTATAGGTCCTCAGTATTGTTGCACAATATTAGGGACTTACTTCTCCAAGGTCTCAGAGACCATCAGTGTCAGATCCAGGCTAGGAATCAGATCACTTGATTCCTGTTTACCCATTCATTCTTTAATTAACGTTAATTCATTCAACCAACACATACATGTGGGTTCTTGTTTAGTTCAAGCATTCTTTCATAAGTGAGGATACAGTGGTAAGCAAAGTAAACAACTTAGGCCAAGTTAGCACTTCACTACACTGAATTCACTACACCAAATCTGAAAGTCCACACCATTTGAAAGCAATCTCTTTCCAAAGAAGCTATAACACAACTAGTTTTTCTGATAAATTCTGTAATTTTCAGAGGTCTGCATTTTGCTATTATGATGAAATAGTACATAATTTGAAAGTATGAAAAATTCTCCGACTAAAGAAATTAGTTGGGCTTTAGAAACTCATGATTTTTTTTTAGCTATCAAAGGCCCAGTGGTTCATTTTTTGATGCCATGAAATGTTAGATGAATTTGATGATCATTTTTATAAGTGGTAATTTTTAAAATGGGTGCTATTTTCTGTAATAGTAATTTTGTACTTCCTTGAAGAAACCCTTGAAAAGTTCTCCTCAAAGTTCTCATTTTCCCTCTTTTCTCTTCTTCCTTTTGCTGTTTTGTGTTCTTATCTCCCTTATTGGTTTGATATTCCTGCAGAAGCATGTTTCTCCTTGCTACGTTGTGGTAGTTTCTTAAACATATTTAGGAAGGACAGTGGTTGCCATTTCTAAACATCCCTGTGTTACATGCAGGAAGGATCCCATGACTGCATAGAACACTGTTTTCTGCTTACAACAGAGAAATCAGGGATGACAGTTTTGAATGCCTTTTCCTTTATTGGGTTACGCAGTCTTGTCATCTGTCAGTCTGTCCCGTGGGATTTGCTCTGTGGCCTTGGGTCTCAGGTTAGCCAGCGGACACTCCATGCTCAGGTCAGGGCAATACCCGTGAGAGAAGGGGTTAGACTTCTCCCACTTACAGGAAACAGTGAAGAGGGAAGCACACAAAAGATCCTTCTGGCTGTTCTACAAAAATCTTATTGTTCTTTAACTATTAAAAGAACAGGGGTACCTGGGTGGCTCAGTCAGTTAAGCATCCGACTTTGGCTGAGGCCATGATCTCATAGTTCGTGAGTTCAAGCCCTGTGTCGGGCTCTGTGCTGACAGCTCAGAGCGTGGCACCTGCTTGGCTCTCTCTGCCACTCCCCTGCTTGCACTCTGTCTTTTTCTCTCTCAAAAATAAATAAAGACAGTAAAAAAAAAAAATAAAAAATAAAAGTACATAAAATTGGAGAGTGCACACTAACATTTGCATAGCAGATTTTAGGACAAAAAAATCTATAATTTACAAGTAAAAACGTTTAAAGAAATGGAAACATTGAAGTAGAAATTAAATAGTCTTCGCTGATCCTTGGTTTGACTCTCCTCTGTTTTGTTTGTTTCTCACTCGGTCTTGAGCCATTAATTGAATGAGTGAAGGAAAGTTAAAGCTCCAGGTTTTCATATGTGGAAGGCCTTCTCTTGGTGTTTCTGCCAGCCTCGTGCTCTTCTCTCCTGCTGCTAACATTAATTACTTTGCAGATGGCTCTAATTGACCCAGTAACAGAAACGTATCTGCGTGCAGCCCTTCCCAGGCCCTGAGGTCTTTGCTGCTTCTGAGGACACACGCGTACTGCACGCTTTCAGGTCTGACACAAAGCAGAGGGTGGCCTTCCAGGTTCCGAGCTCCTGACGCTAGAGTGCCTTTCTTTCCTTCAGGTTACAGCTCCTCGCTCCAACTTGAGTGTTGCCTGAGCCCGAATCTGCCTTTTTAACACCACTGCCACTGTGGCCGACTCCGTGGCCCAGCTGGGCTTTTGAAAGCTGCTTCCTGCAAATGCCTTCCTGCCTGCACACCCCGATCCCTTTGTCATTCTCACCTGCTCTTCCCCTATCCCCTGACCGTATTTTGTCCTGAACCTGCCCTGGCCTTGCTTTCTTACGGAAAAGCTCCTGGTCATCTTAGTTGAAATCAATTTCCTCTCGGAGGGCAGCTTGATGCTTTGTTATTAATACCAGGGTACCTGACCTTGTCTTACTTAGGTATGAGATTATAAACACCTCGAGGAAACAGACTGTGTTGGCTTCTCTTTCTGTCCTCACCCACTCCCTGGAGCACGAACGGCCTCCAGGTATTCAGCGAACGTCAGGAACACTGAGCTGAGGGGACAGAGGCAGACCACCTGGCCCTGGCTCCCTGCCTGGTGGTACGGCTGTTGGTGGCATTGCCAGTGTCTGTGATTCTTCTTCATTCCTGGGCCTGAAATTAGCCATTCGTTAATTTCTTCCTAAGAGAGCTATGTTTTTCTTCTTTTAATTTTTTTTAATGTTTATTTATTTTTGAGAGACAGAGTGCGAGCAAGGGAGGGACAGAGAGAGAGGGAGACACAGAGGCCCAAGCAGGCTCCAAGCCCTGCTGTCAGCACAGAACCCAACACGGGGCTTTGAACTCACGAACTGTGAGATCATGACCTGAGCTGAAGCCGGATGCTTAACTGATTGAGCCACCCAGGCGCCCTGTGTTTTTCTCCTTTTAAAAAATATAGCTTGTATTGTGGTTTATTATTTCAAAAGGTAAAATATATTCATTGTAAAACGTTTAGGAATTAATGGGTAAGCAAAAGAAAATTGTTGAAAGTTCTACAGAAAACAATAGCTCACTGTTACATTTGGGTGTATATATATCTTTGCAGATTTTTTTTCTGTATATAAGGTAAACATAACTTTAAAAAAATTACCCAATGTAGTATTCTCTCATTTGCTTTTTTCACCGAAGAATGCTGTAAACATTTTTCCAATTGTCTGTAAAAGTATACATAAAGCGACTCATACCTACAACATCATCAGAGAAATATCATGTGTGTGTACGTGTTTTGTGTGTGTGTGTATGTGTGTCAGTTATTTCCTCAGGAAACCTTAAAAAAACTTTTTTAATGTTTATTTAATTTTGAGAGAGAGAGAGAGAGCCTATGTGTGCAAGCGGAGGAGGGGCAGAGAGAGAGAGAGACATGGAATCCAAGGCAGGCTCCAGGCTCTGAGTTGGCTGTCAGCACAGAGCCGGATGCGGGTTCAAACCCAGGAACTGTGAGATCATGACCTGAGCCAAAGTCAGCCGCCCAACCAACTGAGCCACCCAGGCACCTCTCCTCAGGAGACCTATATCAGTAGCACTTATGAGATTATGAAAACTTACGGATTTAAAAGAATATGTTTTTTGGACTTTGATAACTGTTGCCAAATTGTCCCCAGCCAGGCATACTAATACAGGTTCCCAACAGTAATGCATGGAGGGATTGTCTACAGTCTTGCCAGCTCTGGCTGCTATTATTCATTTTTACTTTCTAAACCGAAGAGAAAAATTGGTCTCTTACGGTTATTTTTAATTTGCAGGTCTTTATTACTAGTGCAATTGTGCGTTTGTGTATAATTGAGGACTATTAGTATTTCTTGTTTTCTTTTTCTTTTAAATTCTATTTTGTGCCTACATCCTCTGCCCATTTTCTATTGAATTGTTTATCTTTTTTTATTTGGTTTTCATTTTGGCTCTGTATGTTAAGGATAGCAACCCTATGTTTTTCGTATATTTTGCAAGTGTTTTTTCTTAGTTTTCCTTGAAATTTTGTTTATGGATTTTTTTAAGTCATGAAAGCTAAATCATTTTTTGTAGTCATATCTTTTGCTCTTTATAATTCTAGGTTTAATATAATGCTTCAAAAGGTCTCTCTTCCTAACATTCAGCTGTATTTTTATATCAAATTTATGGCTTTATTTTAAAGGATATATATCTTTAATGCATATATTTTTAGTTTGGTGTAAGATATGATTAGGGATCTGACTTTTCCCAAAATGTTAAGTCACTTGTCTCATAGGTGTTTATTCTTTGTTCTCTCTTTTACCAATTTAAAATGACAGTATTTTAATACATAAGGTTCTTGGTATGAATTTCTTTCTGAACTTTCTTTTCCACCCTTTGAGCCACCTGTCTCATCAGGTAAGTGCTCTGTATCTTGTTTATTACAATAGTAATATAAGTAATATAATAGTAATATCCCATTGTAACTCCCATTTTAAGGAAAATGCTTGGGTGGTCATTAACATTTGTTTTTTGAGATGAACTTTGGAATAATTTTGTCAAGTTATAAAAACTTACTGAATTTTGCTTGGAATTAACATTAAAGTTACGGAGTATATGTACATGTACATCTGTATGTGTGTACATTTATGTTTATATATCTACCTATGTAACACATCTATGAGATTTGTTTCTGTTTCTGTCATTGTTGGTAGAAACTCTTCCCCTAGACTACTTCTAGGTGGTTTTTGCTGGTGACATAAAAGTGTATTTCATTTTTGCATATTTATCTTGTAGCCACCTACCTTATTTAACTCGTACTATTTCTGATAGATTTTCCATTGGTTTCTTGTTTTATTCTTTTTACCATTTCATGAATACTTGGAAAGAATATATAAACAAATGTGCAGTTTTCCTGATAAAAATGAAAACTAGAAGAAGTAGGGAATTCTTGTCCTAGGACATGGCAAGAATTAGACTTGGCGGAGAGCTGTCTGTCCTGGGCAAGGCTATAGGAAGTCAAGGGGTGGATTACAGGTCCATAACCATTCCCTATGATTTTATGTGTGCTGTGCCAAATTTAATAGTTGTAACAAGGAATGTTGGGCATATCAGAAGAGCACCTGCATTAGCAATATTTAACACACTATAATATTCATTATTAGCTTTAAATTTGTGCATCAAAGCATTTCAGTTATGTGTCATTGTGTTCACAAGGTATGACGTTTTTATTTGGATTCAGTTTTCCCTGTGTTTAAAAATATTTTTTGTTTCACAATATATGGAGGTAAAACCACATGTGTGAGAATACCCAGGACTCTATCACGGAGGAGTCTTAGAATTACTGGGATGCACTTGCAGAGATGTTGGCAGCCACAGCTAGGAATGTGTTAGCTACTTCATATGGTCTGACTTCAAAGCTGAGGAGGAGAAATTCAACATCTTTCATTTTTACTTGATTAAAGCTACCTGTTGATGCCACCTTTTCAGAAGGGAACTCTTATTTGGCTACTCTCCTTGGCTGATCAAGCCAGCTTGGGTGGTGGTCATCAGCTTTTACATCTCCTCCAGCTCATTCTTCCTTTCTCCCCTAGCTCCTCCTTTGTCTACTTCCCTAACTATTAACTTGCAACCCTGCTTATGTCTCCTGTTCAATTAGACTAGGGTGTTCTTAACTGTATTATGGTGCATGGGGCCATCACCTATGAGATGCAAGAGTGCCTTCACATTGAAACTTCAGCTGCAACCTCTTATGTTATTTAGGAAATCATTAAATTCCTGTTGTGACCCTCAAAGAGGTTTACACTCCCTCCATCCTGCTTATGCTGGGAGTGTTCTCCACCTGCAGCCCTGTTCCTGTGAAATATGCCCACATTCCCAGCCCTTGCCTAGCAGGCCGTCTTTGTTTGACTTAACACAAAGCTTCTATTCAATCTGTAATTACTTTTACCCACTTAACATATCATTTCTACACTCTTAAATTCCAACCTCTTCATGCCTGCAATCCTTTAGCACAGCTTCAAAGTCTTATCGTATTGTTTACCCTCAAAGGATTATGTATTTTCTAGCTGAAACACTTTTGGTATAAAGATTATTTTAGGTGGGATGAGTAACTTTTTCCTAAAACCTGAGAAAAGCGGCGATTGAAAAATCATTTGACTTTTAAGCCTATTATTTTCAGAAAAGGAAAGCAATTGAAGGACAGGAAGATAATTATAAGGTTACAAACCTATGCTTGTATGAATGTACTGAGTTTAAATTCTGCATCTCTCTTCATTACAAGTTATAGTAATTATTTGACGAATTCAAAATATGTACATGTATAAAAGGAAAAAAGAGAAGCTTCTAGTGTAAAGAAGGAGCAGGCATGCTGCTTCGTTGTACGTGGCTGTTATGCTTGAAGCCCTGTGAGGCTGCAAATCTCCATAGTGACCAGCATTTGTTATTCAATGAATGGCTGTGGGGCCTGGTGGAGAGGGCGCAGCAGACTTCACCAGTGAGTCCTCCAAGGGCCGTTTGAGATGATCAGGGCTTCCAATATGGAGAAGCTAAGCCCTGTCAGACAGAAGATAATCAGATGAGTGAATTTACATGATGAGCATGGACTTTAGTGGCAGTGTTTTTTTCTAGACACAATTTAAGTTTTTACTCTTTTGTTCACATAAATGTTGGCTTCGGTTCCAGTCCCAGTTTTGAATACCTGTGGAAGTAACTTACAAGTTTCACCACTGAGAACTAAATTAAAATATTTATGCTACCATTCACTTAAGAACAAAGACATTGTGTGACAAGGAGCATGGCTGGTCAGGGCCTGACAAGTCCGGTCTACTGCCATGAATCTGGATTCTTTGCTTCCTGGCTTCTACACTTTGGACTGCTGACTCCTCTCCCAGTATCTGCCTCCTGATGTTATGCGCTCAGGGGGAGAACCCAAGGGGACCAGCTAAGGTTGTCCTAAAACAGTGGGCATATAAAATATAATCATGGAGATCAAAAGCAACTGAAAAAGAGACATACTCACAGACTTCTTGCTTAGCAGCATCTCAGCTTAAGGGTATTTTTCATCTCATAGACTAGCCTGACCTTCCACCATGGCCTCTTTTGGGTGATAAATTACATGACCATCCAGTTGTTAAGTCTGGGTGCTTGTTCTATTCTTCCCAACTTTTCCCTAGCTCTGATGGTGAAGGAGTGCCCTATTGGCCTCTAGGTTCCTTCAGAAGAATGTATCCTACTCCCAGCAACCCACACGAGTTTTTAATCAGAGGCATAAACTCTGAGGGCTCAGCACAGCAATTTCAGTGAAGGCAGATTTCAGAACTGGGCTTCTGGAGACTGATGGTTTGACTTTTTGTTTTTCTATAAGGAAGTAAGTTATTTTGAATTCATGTTGACCAGATGGTTTCCTTGTGGTCCAGTGTTTGTCTTTCCTGCATTTTCCCTTATAGCCCAAAGCACTGACCTTTACGTTGTCTCATTCTGAACAATTTAATTTCCTTGATTTGCCTACTCAGCCTTCCCTGACAAGGTCATCCAAAGGAAAGCATCGGATTCTTTCTTTAATTTTTTTTTAATGTTTTATTTATTTCTAGGAGAGAGAGAGAGAGACAACATGAGCAGGGGAGGGTCAGAGAGAGAGGGAGTCACAGACCGAAACAGGCTCCAGGCTCTGAGCTGGCAGTCAGCACAGAGCCCAACATGGTGCTTGAACCCATGAACCACGAGATCATGACCCAAGCGAAAAGTCAGATGCCTAACCGACTAAGCCACCCAGGTGCCCCCGGATTCTTTCTTTAAATTAAGGGATTCAAGTTATCTTCCAAAAAGAATCTAGGAGTCATCTACCCTTCTTGGTTAGTAAGATTTTTAGGCACTAAGGATTCCTGGTAAGTAACTTTTCCAGTTCCTAGGGTCCTAGGCCTCTCCATAATGAGCCTCTCTATACTAGAGAGACACAAACCTTTGGGAGTTTTGACCACTTGGTTATTCATATGCCTACTTTCATTAGACACGTAAACCTCAAACTTGAGGACTCCAACAAATATATATATGAAATTTCCCCCCAATTTCTTTCTTTGTTTGAATTTCCAATGCTTAGATCTTATGGAATCTTTCTTTGTAGATTTGCTGGTGATTCTGAAATTCTTTAAACGTTAAATTTCTAAATATTTTTTGTGACAGATTTTGGAATTAGGATAGTTGAGGCCATGTTTCTGTAATAAAGGTGAAATCTGAGATTTAAAACTATAAAAATTTATTTCTTACCCACATTATGGTCAGGGACATGTTGGGTGGCTTTCCTAGGAAGCCATTCTCCAGGTAAGGATGTAGGAACCTAGGCTTCACCCATCTTATAGCTATGCCATCTGGGGCATGTGGCTTCCAGAGTTGCCATGGAAGAGAGAGTTTGGATACTCATGCATGGAAAGTAAATGCCACCCTAGAGGGGTAGACCTCACTTCCTGCTCTCTCTTACAAGCCATAATTCCATCTCCTGGCCTCAGCTTCACTGCTGGAAAAGCTTTGAAAATAGTCTTACTGTGCCAGGAAGGGGAAAATGAAATGGGATATGGTGTCTACATGGCATTACTTCTACCACAACTCTCTTCCCTGATCTGATTCTTGGCTCACCTGCCATGCTTTAATAGTCTTACCACTCTCCTGCTCTTAGAGCTCAGCATCTTCAAGGTGCTCACCCTTGTCCTTCATATTTGAGTAAATCACATTCTGTCTGACTCTAGAGTTCATGTTCCTTTCACTACCTCTGTCATATAGATTTACCATAAAGGTGCAGAGTGAAGGGGTTCAAGAGAATTTCCTTATTCCTGTTCTTCTGCTCTTTTTCACCTTGCTTTGAACTTCCATCCTGCATTTATCCCTTTACTTCCAAGGTTCATCCCTCTTTCACCAGATAACTGGCATGAAAAACATTGTGGTAGCCATCGTACATAGTTCTTCTGTAACTTAAAGTATTAGAAAGGAATGTTTATTTCAAAATTTAAGGTGTTCCACAACTCCCTTTTATCAGTTTCTGCAAGTTATTAAGCACCCCATTAGCTGGTCAACAAAGAAAAATGACCATTTATGCTTGGGACCACAGTTGCCATATAGATTAGCATTGGCATGTGAAAACATTCTGATTCCAACAGGACATTCTACTGGGGTAAGTAGTAGAAGTAGAGGTGGGGGAAATGCCTTGAAGAGCATTTCCAAGCAGGGATTGCCGGAGAACTCATCCTTAGACATCCAGAGACTGAGATTACCTGCTCTTTCTCCCTGGGTGGGGCTGGAGACACACCACCGCATGCTTAACTATTCACTTCTTCTTTCCAGTGTTACTTGTCCAGCACTGAAAGATCTTCTTTCTTTTTTTTTTTTTTTTAATGTTTTACTTATTTCTGAGAGAGAGAGAGAGAGAGAGAGAGAGAGCAGGCTAGGGTCAGAGAGACAGGGAGATACAGAATCTGAAACAAGCTTCAGGCTCTGAGCTAGCTGTCAGCACAGAGCCTGACGTGGGGCTCGAACCCACGAATGTGAGATCATGACCTGAGCTGAAGTCGGACACTTAACCGATGGAGCCACCCAGGCGCCCCGAAATATCTTATTTCAAAATTACTTTAAAACTATTATAATCAGGGCTGCCTGGGTCACTCATTTGGTTAAGCATCCAACTCTTGGTTTCGGCTCAAGTCATGATCTCACAGTTCGTGGGTTTGAGCTCCAGATCAGGCTCTGTGCTGACAGCATGGAGCCTACTTGGGATTCTGTCTCCCTCTCTCTCTACCCCTCCCCTGCTCACTCTGTCTCTGTTTCTCTCTCTCTCTCAAAACCAAACATTAAAAGTAATTTAAAGACTAATAATCAGATTACATTTTGTCATTAATTCACTTTTAAGGAGATTACAAATAATATTTTAGGGTGAGATGACAGATCTTATACATTTGTGCTGATTTTGCTTAGTATCAGTTTCAGAGAGTTGCATCTCCATCCTGACTCCCCAGCGCGTAGTATGAGCCTGGCACACGGTACATGTTGGCAGATGTTTGATTACTCGGCAGGTGTTGGTTTAGGGCCTAGGGATTATATGCTACGATTTATGCCACATGCTAGAGATGCTGCGTTGAGTGACAGAAACAGTGTTAAGGGAGGGAGTACAGTGGTCAGACAGGAGGAAAGGATGGAGCAAATGGGAAGGTGGTGCTTTTTGAAGGAGGTAGAGAGTAAAATCGTACAGTGACAGGAGCCAGTGACAGGAGTGTGTGCTGTTATGTTCAGCTTAGCATCTGTCACGGGCTCCTGGAAAAGTCTCTGTTTTTCTTTTTTAAGACTTTCAAATGAAGGAGATGTTAGATGTCCATGGTGAGGGAAAAGCCCTTTAAAAGGGGTAAACAGGATAATTAAAGTGACCTTTATCAGATTTGGCAATTAATGGTTAGAATGCTGTTATATACCTTTGTCATCACCACCAAATAACTTTGTTTTCAGCTCTTGGACGTGCTCGAGTGACTGGTTGAGATTTTTAAAATAATGAATTACCTGTCGAGAGAGGTAATTAGAAGGTAGTTAGTGAAAGCTCTCTGTCTCCTAGTCTTGTGGAAGTTTTCCTCAGAGATATGTTACCATCAGTAGCCTTGTTTATGTATATTCACAGTGCTGGCAGCTGACTTAATTAACTAGAAATGAAAGAACTTTCTACACCCTGTCAGGTATGTTTAAGTACATAGAGTTAAGAATTGTCCGGGGCGCCTGGGTGGCTTAGTTGGTTAAGCGTCCGACTTTCGCTTAGGTCATGATCTCGCGGTTCGTGGGTTCGAGCCCCGCGTCGGGCTCTGTGCTGACTGCCAGCTCAGAACCTGGAGCCCGTTTCAGTCTGTGACTCCCTCTCTCTCTGGCCCTCCCCTGCTCACGCTGTCTCTCTCTCCCCTAGAAATAAATAAAATATTTAAAAAAAAAAAAAAAGAATTGTCATTACTTTGACTATTACTTAGGTTTAAAAAAAAGTTTATATTTGAGAGAGAGAGCAAGCTCGAGTAGGGGAGGGGGAAAGAGAGGGAGACAGAGGCTCCAAAGCGGGCTCTGCACTGACAGCAGAGAGCCTGATGTGGAGCTTGAACTCATGACCTGTGAGATCATGACCTGAGCCAAAGTCAGATGCTCAACCAACTGAACCAACCACCCAGGTGCTCCAAGATTTTTAAAAAGGGAATGAGTAGATGTACCCATAATTTAGTTTCAAATGTAGAAACATCAGTAGATATACATTTGATTAGTAATTTCAATAGAAAAACGTGTCCAAGGAACCAGCATCTGCCTTATTTCTGTGTTGTAACCATTGGCCTTCAGCTTATGTGGGGGTGGAGGGGGGTGGGAGGCTAGGCTGGATGCAAACGTGGGCCTCCCCCTCCATTGGCTGGCTCCCAGCCACCCCCAGCCTTCCTCACTGGGGTGTGTTAGAACTGCATCAGGTGCAACTCTCAAAATGATGCAAAACCCCTGAGTTTTTCCAATACTTCTGTTCAAGAAATAGTGTCAAGATTTCCTACCAAGAAAACCTACACTTGGGCAGAACTACAGAAAATAGAATGGCATAGTAGGACGGGATCTGAGGAATCATCTACTCCAGCCCATCCTTTTGCAGAAAAGGAAGAGGAGGCTTCAAATTAGGGCACACATCTGGCTCATGCATGGGAGAGCCTACTTTTTTTCACCACTTACCATTAGGATGAAATGAGTTAAACTTTTTATAGTCCTTTGCACAGAGCCCAGGACATAGTAAGTGTTCAGCACACGTGAGTCATCATTTGTCATCAGCATTTCTAGTGGCGGAGCCCAAAGAGGAACCCAGATGCCCTAATAGTGCTGTGCTTTTTTTGAGGCTCGTGTTTTGCATTCCCCACATATATAGGGAGAAATGTGTTTGAAGAAATTGAATTGAAATAAAAACAGTGATGGCCTCAGAGCTCATTGCTGAGCACATACTTGGTGCTGGGTTCTGGGTGCTGGGCTAAGCAATGCATGTGCTTTCATTTAACTCCCCATCATCTCATGAGATTCTCACTCTCTGTCGCCTCCATTTGACTCACATAAAGGCTGAGGTGGGTAACTTGCCCGTACTCACACCACTAGTAACAGGCTGAGCTAGGCTTTAAATCCTACTTTGCCTGATTCAGAGTCTGTGTTGTTAACTGTTGTTTTATTCCGGGGGTTGGCAAACTGTGGCCCACAGACCAAATCTAGCACACCTGTGTTTGTACAGTCCTCAGGCTAAGAATGGTTTTTTTACATTTTTAAATGGTTGAAAAAATTAAAGAAGAAACAATTTCATAACATGTGAAAATTCTGTGAAATTCGAATTTCAGTGTGCATAAATGAAGTCTGTTGGAATAGAGCTATGCTCATTTGTTTACATTGCCCAGGTCTGGTTTTGTGCTAACTCAGGAGAGCTGAGTAGTCATGATGGAGACCCGTGTGGCCTGAAAAGCCTAAAATACTTTTACTCTATACTTTTCCTCAGTGATTATGTTTTGAGAGTCTAGTTATTCAGAGCATAATTGTGGGATTTTTATAGGGTCTGTCTCGTCCTGTTACTGGATTTTTCTGTTTGTTCCATATCAATGAACCTATTAGTCAAATATGCATGATGTGTATAAAAAGAGTTCATTCTTATGCTATCTATATTTTGTCTTTTTAAACAGAGTGAGAACTGATTCGTTCCTGGATAATGATCGAGGCTTTTGATGGAAACTCTTTTTATTGTGGACTGCAGCTCTCTGTCCTTGCAGACATCTATTGAGCTGATTATTTTTAATCCTCCAAGTATCTTAGATGCAGAAATCACTCTATTTTCTTTCCTTTGTAGTGGTTTGCTGTCTTCTGATTATGTGGAGATCCACTACGAAAATGGGAAACCACAGTACTCTAAGGTATGGCTAATAACATATGGAAATCCTGGAGCATAAACTCAATCATAGAATTGTTCATTGCACACTGCATCGTTTTGATGTCTATCTCAATAAAATTATTGGTTCTTTTGCACAAGCGTACTTTTTTAAAAATAAAAGTAAGTTTAGGAGAAATTTGTGAAGACTTACAAGTGTTTGAGATAATATTAGAGATTCTGTGGCCAGTTAGAGATTGGAGGCCAATATTAAAGATTTTAGGCCAATAAAGAAATAATTATTGTTTGGGTTATATATACAGTTATCTTCTGTAAGTGGATGGTGTGAAGAGCTATACAGTTCCATATCGATACCATCAGGGAGTAGACAGCCAACTCATGGTCATAGAATCTGAACGCTAAGACCAGATGGGCTGCTAGAATGGCTCTTCAGTCCAAGTGAGTTTGGTGCCCAAGAAGGTCAGAGGTCAGCTGGGGGAAGGGAGAGTCAAGGAACACCCTCTGTTTTCATCTTCACAACAGTTCTGGGAGATGGATATTCTTATTTCTGTTGTGCAAAGGAAGAAATTGAGGCAGAGAGAAGGCAAATCAATCTCCTCAAGGTCATGTTGCATTGTAACACAAAGATACTTGGGTACTTGATTTCCTTCAGTTGGAGTTTAACTGTTCTCTTAATGAAATGCCAATAAGGAGCAAGCGGGTTTAGATTAAAATGAGATTATTTGTATGGAAGAAAGACAGTCATCTCCACTAGTCAGGATGAAAAATCTCTGGAATGGCTACATTCAGACACTCTGATTTGTCAGAAGTCTAAAGAGTGCCGCTGAGCCTAAACAGTGTCTGCAGAGTGGATACCATGGCTACAGGGGAAGAAATGGGGAAAGAAAATATGGTGGAAAACATTGGACCCCCCCCCCCCCCATATTGCTAACGAGCATTGGCACAGAAATGGGCCTTTCATGTGTGGGCTTGCTAGGTTGTACAGCGAGAACTGGGTGTTTGCAGTGTGACAGCCTCTCACCAAATATTAGTGGGTGGCCTTCACTGTAAACACCGCCCAGGGGGTTATGGAATTCCTCAGGATTTACAACTGTCCAATTAACAGTGGGCGCATTTGTAATTTGACCTGTGTTTTAAACTTTTGAATTTTATGTCACAGATTAAGAACCTCAGTTATTATTCTTTCTATTCTGTCAGTTCTTGCCTTAGGCTGCATCTCGTGGGTTGTTGAATCTCCCTAAAAGTTAATGCTGTGGAAAGCAAGCAGAAACCCTAAATCAAGCACGGGAACGGTGCTTTCTGGCATTTGTACAAACCGAAGATTCCGTCAGCTGTGCCAGGGCCCTGAGCACTGCGGATGCTGAATCATGAGTCTGGAGTAGAGAAGATTGCATGAGAACTTTATAGACTCAGCAAAGGAGCCACCTTTGCAGGCCACAGTAACCTGAGTCAAACTTCTCACTAACAAGTTCAGGCAGTTTTTTTTTTTTTTTTTTTAGGAGCAGAATAGCTAATTGGCCTCCAGAGGTCATTAGAGGTCCCAGAAGGAAGCCTTATAATCAACAAGGCACATCAAATCTCATATCAGTTATAACTAGAATTTAAAACAAAGGGCATTTAAGTTCTGGCAAAGGAAGTTTTTATTGCAGTTTGTTTTTGTGTTCATTGCTTTTCTCTTATTTGTGCCTCATTTTCTCCAAACAGATCACATCTCGAAAGTTATTTTCTTCATGTATAATGAATTAAGCATAACAGTCTGTTTTTTATGTGTTTATATTTACATTTACACCCCAGAAACTGACATGGCATGGTGCATTATCTTGAAGCAGAATTTAAAAAATTATTTTAATGTTTTTATTTATTTTTGAGAGAGAGAGAGAGAAAGAGAGAGAGCGCAGGCAGGGGAAGGGCAGAGAGAGAGAGAGAGAGAGAAATCTGAAGCAAGCTCCAGGTTCTAAGCTGTCAGCACAGAGCCCTACATGGGGCTCAAACTCACAAACCATGAGATCATGACCTGAATCGAGTCGGACGCTTAACCAACTGAGCCACCCAGGTGCCCCTTGAAGCAGGATTTTTTTTTACAGACTTTCTTTTTAAACTTCACATTGCCTTCCATGTTAAGAAAATCTTTGTACAGAGTACAGTGTACAGAGTACAGAGTACATTGAAGGAAATAAACACGTAAAGATGGTTAGGTTCATTAAACCTGTTTCAACCCAGTGTGCAATTTTTCTTCCAAGACTTCAAACTATTTAGAAAAAAGCATATGTGTACACACACACACACACACAAACACACACACACACACACAGTTATTCACTAGAGATGAAAAAGAATTACTTGTAGCTTATTTGGATTTGACCTTAAATATAAATGCAGACATTGAAAATATTCTGGAAATTAGTTTCAGACAGAACAATGAATCCCCCCTTGAAGAAGCTTGTTTAGATTTTCCTGCTTCACCACTACCAAGCCCTTATCTAGTTCCCACTTCTTGCTAAGAGAGGCCAATGTCTTAGGATTTTATTTTCTATATTGGACAAAAGTGGGGTATAAGGACTTCTTTCCTTGTGAAACAAAGATGGGAAGTGGAGAGGTCAACAATTAAATAGTCAGGATAGAATGGTGCCAGGCAGCAGATGAATATGGAAGAACTTTGGTTGTGTCTTCAACAGAGCAAGAGCTTTTGTTAGAGTTCCTACATGGTGCTTTACACACAATATCTGGTGTGATCAACAGCTTTGTTGATCAACTTTGTTGATGAACTTATTAAAAACAAGTTAATGTTTAATGTTTAGTTCTTGTAAAAGAATTAGGTATCAGTATGACAGTGTAAAAGTACTTTTCAACTTTAACTATTTCTATTAAGTCCCTTTTAAGTGAACCAGTGACTTTGAGTGCTTACTGATACTTTGGTTTCAACTCTGCTGATGAAAAGAACTATCAGGTGGCCAGCAGTGTGAGCCTCAACAGATTGGTTCTGGACTCCTATCCCCGCTTCTCTCTATTTTTTACTCTTTATCATTATTGGGTGCGGAAAAGGACATTTCCTGGCTCTGTTTTCTCATCATGGCTTCTTCTTGTCCCCTTGCTCACTCTCACGCCAGAAGGAAGAGCAATTCAACTGATGGGAAGGAGTTGAGTATGTCTGAGTAGTTCTTATTCCTGTCTTTCATGGGCTCCATTTCCTTACAGGAAGAGCACATTTTCTGTAGTTTTCCACACTCTTAAGTTGCACAATGGCAGCCCAGTGTGTGTGTGTGTGTGTGTGTGTGTGTGTTGGTAGTGGGGGTTTGTTCTGTGTTGTCTATCCCTGGGTGGGTAAGCGTAGCCATCTCAGAGGTGAAGCATTAGCAGACTTACTGGATTCTCAGCTAATCCTCTCCTCTGGTGTATCAAAAATTAAGGTGAGGGGCGCCTGGGTGGCTTAGTCGGTTAAGCGTCCGACTTTTGCTTAGGTCATGATCTCGCGGTTCGTGGGTTCGAGCCCCGCGTCGGGCTCTGTGCTGACTGCCAGCTCAGAGCCTGGAACCTGTTTCAGTCTGTGACTCCCTCTCTCTCTGACCCTCCCCTGCTCACGCTGTCTCTCTCTCTCTCTCCTAGGAAATAAATAAAACATTAAAAAAAAAATTAAGGTGACACTTTGATCTGTTTCAGTCCTGTTTCAGCCGTGGGTCACTCTCTCATTTGATTTTAAACTTGTGTGGGTACTGCTTCACTCACTCTAGGATACCTGTAATCAAGGTGACGGACACCAGTAAGTGCTGGTGAGGACAAGGAGGGCTAGGACCCTCATCTACTTCCGGTAGGAATGTACAATGATGGAGCTGCTTTGGAAAACAGTTTGACAGTTCCTCAAAAAGTTAAGCATAGAATTACCTTGCGACCCAGCTGTTCCACCCCTGGGTAGATATCCAAGTGAACTGAAAACATAGGTTTAAGCAAAAGCTTGTACATGGATGTTAACACAGCAGCATTATTCATAATTATTCAAAAAAGTGGGAACAACCCAAATGGCCATCAACTGATGAAGAAATAAGATGTGATGTATTCACACAAGGGAATACTATTCAGCCACAACAAGTAATAAGGAACTAACATAAGGTACGACATGGGTGAATCTTGTAAACATTATGCTAAGTCAAAGGAGCCCGTCACGAAGGATGTTGCTTGAATCCGGTTATTTAAAATGTGTAGAATAGGCAAATCTACGAAGACCAAAAGTAGGATATGGCTGCCAGGGCTAGGGTCAGGAGGGATAGGAAATGGCTGCTAATGGGTACAAGATTTCCTTCTGAGATGCTGAAAATATTCTGGAATTAGTGGTGATGGTAGCACAACTCACTGAGTGCACTAAAAATCACTGAATTAAACTCTGCAAAAGGGTGAATTTTCTGGCTTGTCAATTATATCTTAAAGAAAAAATAAACCCTCAGGTGGGAAATCGGGACTTATGTACCCACCTTCTCAACAAACACGAATCCTTAGCTCCTTTAAGATTGGTCTTGTAATTCAGTCTCATAAATAAGTCATCTGTATTCATTAGACAGATACCGATTTAGCTTACTATGATCTAGTCCCTGTTCTAGCACTGGATATACATCAGTGAACCAAACAGATAAAAATCCCTGTCTTTGTTCTTTTCTTTATCACTATAATCACATCACCCTCCTAGAAGTTTTTGTACTCTTTCTTTTTTTTAATTTAAATCAAATATCACCCTGGCTCAGTTCAAGCTCACTTCTCACGTGAAATGTCCTGGGCAGGGATCCTTTTGGAGGAAAATGGGCCTCTGTAGGCATGGCTCCTGGCTGGGAAATTTAAAAAAATTTGAGAGAGTAGACAACACTGGCTCCTTACAAAGCTATTTTAAATTTGAATAGGAGAATTTTGTATGACCTATTAAAAATCTATATAGCATTGGTACAGCTAAGCTGTTTTAGTACTTGAATATTTTCTCCTATTGAGTTTAAAGAAGGTAAATAACTAAACTAGTATTGTGGTCACAAGTTTCTTGATTTTCTGAAAAATTTTTTCTCATTTCCTTATGCTGTGGTATTCAAATTCAGGTATATGTGTCCAGTGAAAGATATCTTTTTCTTTTTTGCTCTCAGCCCTCTGTTGTATTAAATAAATTGATAGACCCTGATGATTGATAAGTCTGAATGTAAAGATATGCATATAGAAAAATAATTTGAATAGAGTGTCATATTTTATTATTATATTCAGCACCTGGAATATCAAAATATACACATTTGTGAACTAAGACCTACGTAGTTTTTTTCTCAAATGTTTACCCAAAAGTGCAGGAGTTTATTTGAGGTTTTTAAGCAATGAAGATAATAATAACTGAGTGATAGACCTTGACTGATGTACAGATAAGGTAGTTAAACAGACACAAAGGTAGAGCAGGTTTAGAATAAATAAAATTGAAACAATAGGTTCTATTTTCCAATAGGCTGTATTTCAAGTGAGTAGAATCAAACTGTTTCTGTCATTTGATTGATAATACCAGGGACCCAAGTCTCTTTTTTCCCCTACATGTTGTTAGCATTGGACTCACAGAGCCATCATCCCAAGCTGCTTCTGATTAGGAAGTGCTTTAAAGGACGCACAGTCAGGAGCGCCTGGGTGGCTTAGTTGGTTGAGCGTCCGACTTTGACTTTCGCTTAGGTCATGATCCCGCCGTTTGTGGGTTTGAGCCCCGCGTCGGGCTCTGTGCTGACTGCCAGCTCAGAGCTGGGAGCCTATTTCAGAGTCTGTATCTCCCTCTCTCTCTGACCCTTCCCTGCTCATGCTGTCTCTCTCTCTCTCTCTCTCTCTCCTAGAAATAAAAATTTAAAAAATATTAAAAAATAAAATAAAAAAATAAAGGACGCACAGTCAGTGTTCATTACTGGCAGGAGTGACCTGGTGGTTTCCAGTAAGGAGCTTGGAAACCTCCTGGAGCAAAGTTGCTAGTATTTAAGTGTTATCTGACTTGCAGAGTGTTCAGATGTGTGGAAATGGTAGGGTGGGGAGCATTTGTACTAGGACTTTTGAGTTCCTTTGAGTAGCCATTAACTTCCACTTATCAGATGCTCTATTTTGGTGAATTTAAATAACTGACTGACAGTTTTGAATTCGAATATGCTGATGCCTCTGGAGACTCACATAAACTGTGTCCTGTGCTGAATTATCCCATTTGGCTTGTCCCGCCTGCTGTTTGCCTAGTCACGGCTCTGTGATGCACTCATAGGTGCCGATCTGGAAGTGACTGGTCAGTGCTCTAGAACTGTCTGAGGCTTTCGCAACTGGAGAAAGAACACTAACTCAAGAGCCTGAAAACGTGATATTCACTGTGGCTTCTTGTGTCTTTAACAGAGCCTTTTAGCGCTTTGTCTCTGTTTCCCTGTCTGTACATGGAGACAGTAGTTACTGTGAGACAGGAAGTGTTCAAGATGGTTTGATCCTTGGGTGGAAGGCACCCCCAGAGCTGACCGTCCAATGTCATTGCTCACAGAGCCTCTGGGAGTGGCCCATCTGCACTGTTATCCCTGTTACCCCAGAGGAAATGCCTCTTCTCAACTAGCATTTACTGGACATGAAATACTTCAAGAGGTTACTTTGCAGTGATATTTATAAAATGCTACATACATCTGGAGAGTTGCCAAATAGTATTTTTATGGTAATGTTTTCTGAAAATCTTATAAATTTAGTAATAAGAAACTCAGAAAATCCTCAAATACTACCAAATACTAATACTAAATTAGAGCCTGCCGAATTGCTCGTAGTGCTTAATATAACTAGAGAATTTAGATGTTTAAGCTTTCTTATGATAATAAACCTCAAGGATTTCATGTTACCGCAAGTCTTATTTAAAATTCTGAAAATATGGTGATTTACCTTCAAATATATGGAGAACCAAAACACTTCCTTCAGATATTATCCTGTCTTAGTTAAAATAACTAACAATGACTTTTGTACTGAGAGAGCTTCAGCCTTCATGTTCCAATGTGAATGAAGCTTAAATCTAAGAAAGCACTTGGAAATATTTTCTGGGGAAAAAAAAAGAATATTTTTAGGAAAATCTGGGAAATAAAGCTTTTCTTAGAAAGGTCAAGTAAATATGACAGTGCTTGCTATGCATTTCTAATAATCACCTGACTTAAGATAGCTTTTAGGTGTGATACAAAGTGCTAAATAACCAGTTTGATGGAACTTACTGGTACCTGTGGTTGTTTTTAGAATCATGTGAAGAGTTTGAAATTTAATTGCAGAATATTGACCCGGATTCAGAAATTGCTGAGCTGTGTGATACCATTTGTCCGTATAAGTCTCAGTGTTGACTGTGCAAATGAAACTTGTCATATTACATACACATCAATATTTATATAAAGGTTGCTTTTTAAGAACCAAACCCTATAGAAATGCAACCTTTTATAAGATATTAACAAGGTTGTAATACAAAATTTAGACAACCAGCATTGGAAATGTGTATTATAGTTTCTAAGAGGAAACAAACTGAGTTGGTTGGGAAGTGGCCATTTGATGTATGGGTAGACACCCTTAGTCTCTGATTAGGCTCTGAGGCTATGGTAGTAGAGTATAATGAGCAGTGATGAAAATAACTAAATCATTGAGAAATAGTCAAAGTGTATTCAGTACATTCTACTTAAGGAAACAAATAGGAAGCTTCTGGTTAAACCATGTGGATTCAGTGCTTATATTTATTGCTATTCCCTCCCAATAACCTACTCAAATAATAGTTAAAGAACAAAAAAGGATATAACCTTCCAAGGATAAAGACAAGAGAAGAAAAGCCTGCAGATAAGAGGTATCCATAAAATTTTAGGAGATAAAAAGCAGATGGATGAGGGGTAACTGTCAGGTTTGAGCTTCTCCTGTTCCAGTAGGGGAAAAGCAAGAAGAAGCAAGCCAATTGAAGATCCAGGATTTGAAGCCACATGAAAACAGAAGAGTTGACTGAAAGTCTATGTGGAGGGCACTTACAGCCCTGATCTACTTCTTATGTCATATACCCGGGCAGACATCACTTCTCTATTCTAGTAGAAGAGTGCCATTTATAGAGAAAAATGGAAAGGAAGGAATTATCAGAGAAATAATAAAAGTTTCCTAGAACTGAAGTTCATGCATTTTCTTAAAATTTTTTAAAATGTTCATTATTGAGAGAGAGAGATGGAGAGAAAGAGAGACAGAGAGAATATCCCAACCATGCTTCCTGCTGCCAGTACAGAGCCTGACGTGAGGGGTCGAACATGAACCATGAGATCATTACCTGAGCAGAAACCAAGAGTCAGATGCTTAACTGACTGAGCCACTCAGGCACCTCTGCATTTTCTTGATTAAAAGGTTTGACATAGTGCCCAGCACAGTGAAAAAGCAAAGACAGGTCATGAGATTTCATAAAAATGGGGATAACTGAAATTCCCTCAATTTCTCTTGAAAGGGGGAAATTATATTTTATAAAATATATCTAACATTAGAATATTATCCAATTCTCAGCAGCAACATTAGAAGCTGTGCACAATGCTGTTGAAATGCTGAGAGAAAATAATTTCCAATCTAGAATTCTCTACCCATCCAAATAATTGATCTAGAGTGAAGATAGAAAAAGAAAATTTTATATGTGCAAGTTCTCACCAAATCTGTCATCTATGATCACTTTTTCAAGAAAGTACCAGAAGATGTGTACCTTCAAAAAAAGGGAGGGTGAGGCCATGGATGGAGAAGACATGATATAGAAGGTAGGCAGAAGAGTTCCCAGGATAACCCTACAAAGAACTCCTAGCTGGTGGCTCTGTATCAGGCCTGGCCAGAAGTTGAGGGGTGACAAGCAGGCTGTTTCTAGGAGTAGAATGGGTTGATAAGTTACCTGATATGTCTGGCCGTTGAAGAGGAGTTATAGATAATATTTCAGACAATGAGAAAGATGTAAGTGCTCAATACATGGGAAAATAAGCAAGCAAAGAAACAATGCAAAAAAAAAGTCTCAAAAAATTAAAAATGGAGCAAGAAAGAAAATTTAATTGTAGTGGTACAGCTGTGAACAATATTTGCAGAGTCATCATGTAAACACTAATTACCAATTTAACCAAAAACTGGTGATGTGTATTGGCATGTATTTGGGGCAAAAGAGGTTTTCAAGGTTCTACATAATTTCTAAAGTGAAATAAACCAGGATGTAGCAGTAGAAATATTCCATTCAGAAATACATAGGTAAACAGTAGAAGAAATAGATAAAAGAGTTAAAAATGGTTGTCATGGAGGTGGGGAGAGAGGGAGAAAGTAACTGCTGTTTTTTGAAATAGGCCTTTGTAGTTGCTACTTGAACTTGAAAGTTAAGTTCATGTAATACTTCTAAAATTGTTTTTAACTAATTTTAAAAGGTAGGAAAGCAAATAATAAGGTTTTATGTAGTTTTCCATCAAACACCTTTGAGGTCTCTCCTCAGTTCGGCAGAAGACCTTATTCCATAACAACATCTGTACGTGTCTACTCCCTTCCATGTTTAGGAAAGGTGCGTAAGTTGTACCAGTTGCATTGGTGCCTTATTCCTTTTATAGTTTTCTCTCCTTCATTAAATTTAATAATACAACATCATTATAGAAAAGCTGAAAAATGGCTTAGTGCCCTTTGGGATTTCGTATCAACCAAGAGCAGTTTCTAGGACTGTCTTTGCCATTCTTTAGGTTTTCTAGATGCTTCTCTAAGACTGAATGATGACACAGAAAGCTTTGTTAATAATTAGCCCTTCTGCTTTGTAGGGCGGGGAGCACTGTTACTACCACGGAAGCATCCGAGGTGTCAAGGACTCCAGAGCAGCTCTCTCGACCTGCAACGGACTTCAGTACGTGGGGTTCTCAGTGGGAGAGTGAACTTGCTTTCATCCGTTCACTGTTTCCATCTTTTCTTTCACAGATGTTTGTTGTAGTGAACCTTCTGGGCCGGTCCCATGTTCTTTTAACATTCAAAGTTTGCAGGAGATTCAGAGATTAAACAAGTAATTACACAGATTAATATTTAATTGCCATTTTGGTAATTGGGGCTGTGAAGGGGAGTGTCAGGGACTTATGAGGTGACCAACCTTCCAGGAAGGTTGCCCAGAAGTGTCTGCCAGAGGACATAGCAGTCAGGCTGGTATTGGCCAGGTGAGGCTGGGGGACAAAGAGAGAAGCTCATACATTGACTTCAAGGCAGTCTCTAGAAAAACCTCTTTAAGCACTTTTTGGATGCAAATAGTAACACCTGATTTTAAGGATCTAGTTGTGGCCATGTGATGAAAAAGATCTTGAAAATCTTATCTTGCTATATCTCTCAAAATTAAATGCAGCACAGAGTCATACTGCTTAATGGAAATTCCCAATTTGTGGCCATCAATATACTTCTGTTTGCCTCTTCAAAATCAGATGGTTTTTTTTTTTAAGGTTTTTAAAAATGTTTATTTATTTTGAGGGAGAGAGAGAGGGAGAAAGAATCCCAAGCAGGCTCTGTGCTGTCTGCACGGAGCCCGACGTAGGGCTCAATCACATGAACTGTGAGATCATGACATGAGCCGAAATAAAGAGCTGGACCCTTAACTGGTCCTGCCACCTCAGTGCCCCAGAATCAGATGGTTTTAGATTATTCTAATGTATAAAGTACCTATTTTCTTATAGATGATATTGGATTTGTGTAGTAAGAAATTTGTCCTGCTTGTACATTGTCTTGGAATTATAATTTGACATACTGTCACTGTACAAATAGTCCCGTTCCAGATTAATCCTCTGATCTGTCCGTTTTATTTCAAAACTTAATTATAACATTTATACTATGTATGTTTGTGGTATACACTTCAATACTTCTTGTAGCCTGTCTGCTGTCTAGTAAAGTGCTGAGACCACAGTGAGATTCCATACAGGTATATAAATTAGATTTGGAGCAATATGAAAAGATATTTGTCCATATATACTCTTCATTTTTAAAGATGCACTACGAAGCTCATTTGCTGTTTCTTGCTGTTTGCTATATTTAATTTTCTCCTTGTGTGGTTTCTTGCCTTGCAGTGGCATGTTTGAAGATAATACCTTTGTATATATGATAGAACCACTGGAGCTGATTCATGATGAAGTAAGTCTGTGACCTTCGTTTCCTTATGGTGTTTTATTCTTTTAGCATCTTTGCCTTTGAGACATGAAGAATGTAATGTGGATGTCAGTGTGCACTTATATGTAACACATTATTTCCAACGGAGAATGACACCATGAGTTTTGAAGTTTAAATTGCACGTCCCAGGTATGTTGAGGAGCTGGTGCTGGTGTATCAAATTTAGAATATGCAGATTATGACCTGCTGACTGGGAGAACACAAGTCACCTAGATGGGCTCAGCAGGGGACTCCCTTAGCATCCAAACTCCCACTTCAGGAAAGTGAAATCCATGGTTGTTTGGATTGATGGTGCTCTTCCAATCCACTCACACAGGGGAAGTAAAGTCATAAGATTTATCACATACGGATCCTGGAATCTAGGTTGGAGGGTCAGGAAGCCAGTCCTCCATCCCAAGTCACAGGTGAGCAAGAGATGGGATAGCAAGCATCTATTACTTTTGAGGTGGTTGGAGTAGAGTCCCTAACTTTTAGCAGACTTAATTCCAAGTGGTTATTTTAAAGGTGCCCTAAGAAATGCAAAGCGGGAACTGAGAATGGGAATCCTAAACTCAAGTTCTTATCTACATGTCCAGACTCTGGGTGTCAGCAGGGTTATTATGCTGCGAAATGCCTAGGCAGCAGCTCAGAAAAACAAAAGTTGTTTTTCTTATCAAACAGGCCACATACCAGTAAGAGAGGATAAGAGGCAACAAATCTAGGGTTTTTGGAAGTGGAGGCAGTTCTTTCCAGTCTATAGAGCAGAGAGGAGATTTTGTTTTGTATAGACCAACTACTTTTCCTTTAAACTAGCTTTTATTCTCACTGCTTCTTTAGATAATTGTATAATCATATACTTAACTTTTATGAGTCTAAGGATCGTCAGTGAGGAAATTTGGAGTTGAATGAGTTTGTATGATTATATTAGATAGTATTTAGTTTTCTTTAGAGGTAGGGGGAAAAAATGATGCCTAGAATCATACACAGGCCAGCAACCTAGATAGGAAACCATGAGGGCACTATGCCAAGTGAAATAAGTCAGACAGAGAAAGACAGATCTTGCTTATATGTGGAATCTAAAAACACTGAACTCAGAAACCGAGAACAGATCCATGGCTACCAGAAGCCAATGGGGGAAATGGGAGAAAGTGGTCAAAAGTTACAAACTTCCAGTTAGAATATAGATGAACTCTGAGATGTAATGTACAACTTGATGACTAGATTACATTTGTATATTTGAAAGTTGTTAAGACATTGGATCTTAAAAGCCCTCATTATAAGAAAAAAAATTGTAATTGTGACATAATAGATATTAACCACACTTATTGTGGAGATTATTTTGCAATATATACGTATAGCAGATCATTATATTGTACAGCTTAAACTTATACAATATTATGTGTCCATTTTGTCTTAATAAAATTGGGAAAAAAGAAATCTTATACTCTAAGAGTGTTGCTCACTAATAGAATATAAACAAATCTGAAATTTGATCTATATTTGTTAGGTATTGTAATGAGGACTTACTACATGCTGGCACTATTTTAGGTGCTGTGGTTAAAGTAATGAGCAAGACAGACATAGAGCCTGGGGCTCATGGAGTTTATAGTCTACAGGGGCAGACAGGGCTAAACAGGGACTGAGCCACCCAGGCGCCCCTGAGAAAATAATATTTTGAGAGTGATTGAGTCAGAATATTGCAGTCATTTGATGGGGAGCAGAAAACATTTTTTTGTCTTTAGAGATTTCACATGTAGATAAAATAAATTTTGAAACAGTTACTAGTCATTTAGACTGTTGATAATCACAGTTGCCCAAACACTTATTTTCTTTGTTGTGCGATGTATATATAAATCTCTTGTTTAAAAAAGCCACATTTGAGGCAGAAATGCCATTAAATTTTAAATGTTTAAACATGATTGCTTAAACCTTATCATTTTTCAAATAGTAAATATAAAAATTACTGGATAACAAAGACACTTACCACCTACCCCCGACCCGATAAAGACATTTTGACTAACTAAAATGTTTTTCCCCTACTCTAGTGGTGGCTAAATAACCTGTATACAGCAAGTTTATTTGACTCGGTCAGCAAAACATTGGCTTTGATTTCTTGCATTGATTAATGGTCCTGTTACCCTAAAAAAAACTCCCAAAGAACAAAACAAAAAAACGAAAATAACAACTCCCTAAGCCTCAGAAGTTTTAAAAATGTAAAATCAGATAATTTTTCAGGGCATCCTTAATTGGTCAGTTTTGCAGGTTTGATGAATTAATAAATGTATGTGACTATGTTTAATAAACTGCTGAAAAGATTTATAAACAAATTGTTATTTTCATAGTATTTTAACTACTAGTTTTACGTTGTTCTACCCCTAATTATATTCTTCAGGGGCTGATTGTTACAGATTAATGCCTTTTCCCTTTTGCTTTCCTCCTTATTGCCTACCTTCTGTTCACAATCTGTCCTTGTCTTCACATGGGGAGATGGAAAAGAACAGTGCTTGAAACTTTTAAGTTAGTCAGTTTTTAAAATTGCGCTGCTAATCCAATTGTGAGTTTCATTGCTCTAGGTATCATTTCACCTGTTACCAGAATTAAGAATCTACTGATCTGGAATTTAGATTTTCTGATGTTTGGTTTATTATTATTGGTTTTAGTATGCTTTACAATAAGTCAAATAATATGCACGGGGTGTTTCTAATGAGAATTCACGTTCTCTCTCAAGTTATGAAAAACAAAACTCTTAATTATTGTGAATCTTTTATGTAATCTATTAAGGAAATCTGGAAAGCAAAATAAGCCAATACTTAACTACATGATAATTATCCATTATCCCACCTCCGAGAGAAAATTTCTCTTCACCTTTCAATACATTCGTCCAGTTTTTCAATGATATGTTCTCATATATTTTTAAAATAAATTGGATCACTATTCTGTAATATAATTTTAGCTCAATGATGTATCTCTCTGAGCCGCAATATTTTTTATTTGTAAAATAAAGGTAAAATATGCATTATATAAGTCTCTTGTGAGGATTAAATCAAATACTGTGTACATTAACAGTGTGTCGTATATACTATGTACTCAGTAATGGAAGCTAATAGTAATAATAGTAATGGAAATAAGTAAGATGCTTTTAAAAGTGTAGTTACTAGAGCAAAGGATATGAATATTTTCAAGGTCATTGTAGACATTGGTAAATTTCTCTTTGAACTATGCTCCCAATTTAGTTCCATCAGCAGAGTATGAGAGTGCTTTTTAACTTGCAACCATAATTAACTATGGTTATCATAATTTTAAAACCTTTGCCAACCTGACGGCAAAAATTGGTATGTCTTTTTTTAAATTTGCATTTTGAAGGGGTATTATGGCATTCATTATTTTTTTATATATTCGTTGAACATTTGTGATTCTTTTTTGTGAATTTCTTATTCATGGCTTTGAAGAAAACTAAAGTTTAAAAGTAGCTAATAAAACTATGCTTTTATCTACACTGGAACAATTGGATGGTGCTCTATTTTATTTAAAATTAAAGTTTCAATAAGACATACTTTTCATTTTTGATAGCTAAAATATTAGCATATAAATGTTCCCATTTTAGGAAAGATATTGGAGAAAGTTCTAACTCTATTCCATAGAAGCTTGGTCACGTCTTGCTTTTTAATTGCCTGTGATTGTTTTTGTTTCAGAAAAACACAGGTCGACCACATATAATCCAGAAAACCTTGGCAGGACGATATTCTAAGCGAATGAAGAATCTCAGTAAGTTCTCATTAAGATAGCCATTTTATATGGAGTAATAGGAGCCGTGACTTGGTGGAGCTTGGTGAATATGCAGGCTTAGTGGGAGGTGGAATTGCTTAGTGTGGGTGGGCAGTGCTGTTAACTGTGGCTGGCGTGTACTGAGGCGTAGAGAGTCATTGCTGATGGAAACACCAAAATATGAAGACCAGGAGTGAAGCTCTGTTAGGAACCAGAGAGTGTGGCTAAATTGAATGGTGATCTGCAATGAGGTGCATCCTTATGGGTCCTCAGCAGTTTACCGCTCTTTAGCCAGTTTGTATTGTCTCTCTCTTATGCTCTGGTCCTGAGGCATCTTAAGCATGCTGATGACAAAAGCTTCTTTTGGATTATTGGGGTATGATATTACTTCTGTGTATTAATGCCAAAAGTCTTTAATAGTGTATGCAAAACCTTATGCCACACATTATTTTTAATTCTAAAGTGAATTGAGCATGGTGAAATTCTCTTGAATTTTCAGATATTGAGGGTCAGGTGATTGTAGGTCAAATATACATATTCTAATGGGTCTTGAACAGTTCATTACATTTTGGATGACTTTTGGAAGAAAATGATATTTGCGTTATAAGTTATTTGTGGCTTATAAATGGAATTAGATTTGGATAAATCTAAATTAGATAAATGGAATTGTGACCATGAGAATGTGAAATGTTTAATGATTGGTAGACTTTTTTCACCTTAGTTTAATTTGATTTTGAGATGACGTGTGCAATCAATGTTGCTATTCCTTCACATAGTATTTTTAATTTAATTTAATTTTTTTCATCATGGTAAGTGTACTGTTTAATCTCCATAACCTATTTTCAACCATTCACCCCACCCACCTCCCCTCTGGTAACCATCAGTTTGTTCTCTATAGTTAAGAGTTTCTTGGTTAGTCTCATTTTCTCTTTTTTTCCCTTTGTTCATTTGTTTCTTAAATTCCACTTATGCGTGAAATCAAATGGTATTTGTCTTTCTCTGACTGACTTATTTTGCTTCGCATTATACTCTCTAGCTCCATTCACGTTGTTGTAAATGGCAAGATTTCATTCATGTTTGTGGCTGAGGGATATTCTATTGTATATATACACCATATCTTCTTCATCCATTCATCTATTTGGTGGACACCTTGACTCTTTCCATACTGTGGCTGTTGTAAATAATGCTGCAATAAACATAGGGGTGCATGTATCCTTTTGTATTAATGTTTTTGTTGTTTTAAGGTAAATACCCATAGTGGTATTGCTGGATTGTAAGGTAGTTCTGTTGTTAACTTTTTGAGGAACCTTCATATTGTCTTCCACAGTAGCTGCACCAGTTTGCATTCCCACCAGTAGTGCAGGAGGGTTCCTTTTTCTCTGCATCCTTGCCAACACTTGTTGTTTCTTGTGTTGTTGATTTTTAGCCATTCTGACAAGTGTGAGGTCGTATCTCATTGTAGTTTGGGTTTGCATTTCCCTGATGATGTGTGATATTGAGCATATTTTCATGTGTCTGTTGGCCATCTGTATGCATTCTTTGCAGGAATGTCTGTTTATATCTTCTTCCCACTTTTAATTGGATTATTTGTTTTGGAGGAGTTGAGTTGTATCAGTTCTTCATATATTTTGGATACTAACCCTTTATCGGATGTCATTTGCAAATATCTTCTCCCATTCAGTAAGTTGCCCTTTAGTTTTGTTGATTTTCTCCTTTGTTGTGCAGAAACATTTTATTTTGATATAGTCCCAATAGTTTATTTTTGCTTTTGTTTCCCATGTCTCAGGAGACATAGCTAGAAAGATGTTGCTGTGGCTGTCAGAGAATTGCTGCCTATGCTCTCTTCAAGGATTTTTATTGTTTCAGGTTTCACATTTAGGTCTTTAATCCATTTTGAGTTTATTTTTCGTGTGGGCAAAGAAAACGATCCAGTTTCATTCTTCCAACATGTAGTTGTTGTTGAGAGACTGTCTTTTTTCCATTGTATATTCATTCCTCCTTTGTTGAAGATTAATTTACCATATAATTGTGGGCTTATTTCTGGGTTTTCTATTCTACTCCATTGATCTATGTGTCTCTTTCCATGCCAGTACCATACTGTTTTAATTACTACCACATTGTAATATAACTTGAAGTCTGGAATTGTGATATCTTGAGTTTTGTTTTTCAATATTGCTTTGGCTGTTTGGGGTCTTTTGTGATTCCATATAAATTTTAGATTGGTTGTTTCTAGTTCTGTGAAAAATCCTCTGGTATTTTGATAGGGGTTGCATTAAATCTGTAGATTACTTTGGGTAGTGTAGACATTTTAACAGTATTTGTTCTTCCAACCCATGAGCATGGAATGTCTTTCCATTTCTTTGCATCATCTTGAATTTCTTTCATCAATGTTTTATAGACTTCAGAGTACAAGTCTTTCTTTCACTACTTTGGTTGAGTTTATTCCTAGATATTTTATTGTTTTTGATACAGTTGTAAATAGGATTATTTTCTTAATTTCGCTTTCTTCTACTTCATTATTAGTGTATAGAAATGCAACAGATTCCTGTACATTGATTGTGTATCCTGTGACTTTACTGAATTCATTTATCAGGTTTTTGGTGGTCATGAAGGTTTTCTATATATAGTATCATCTCATCTGCAAATAGTGACAGTTTTACTATTTCCTTACCAATATGGATGCCTTTTACTTCTTTATGTTGTCTAATTGCTGTGGCTAGGACTTCCAGTACTGTGTTCAATAAAAGTGGTGAGAGTGGACATCCTTGTCTTGTTCCTGACCTTAGGAGAAAAGCTCTGTTTTCCATCATCGAGTATGATGTTGGCTGTGGGTTTTTCGTTTATGGCCTGGCCTTTATTATGTTGAGCTATGTTCCTTCTAGATCTACTTTGCAAAGGGTGTTTTATCATGGATGGATGTTGTAGTTTGTCAAATGCTTTTTCTGCATTTATTGAAATGATCATATGGTTTTACGCTTTCTCTTATTGATGTAATGTATCATGCTGATTGTCTTGTGAATATTGAACAGCACTGGCATCCTGGAAAGAAATCCCACTGGAATGTGGTGTATGATTTTTTTAATGTATTGTTGGATTCAGTTTGCTAATATTTTGTTGAGGATTTTTGCATCTACATTCATCAGGAATATGGGCCTGTAGTTCTCTTCTTTTGTGGTGTCTTTATCTAGTTTTGGTATAAGGTGATACTATCCTCATAGAATGAATTTGGAAATTTACTTTCCTTTTATGTTTTTTGAAATAGTTTGAGAAGACTAGGTATTAACTCTTCTTTAGATGGTAGAATTCATCTGTGAAGCCATCTGGTCCTGGACTTTAGTTTTGAGGAATTTTTTGATTTCTGATTCAATTTCATTGCTGGTAGCTGGTCTGTTCAAATTTTTTATTTCTTTCTGCTTTAGTTTTGGCACCTTCACGTAATATTTTAAGAACATACTCCCGTTGAACTGCAGTCAAGTATAAATTTTGGTATTCCTTTTTTCTTTCACACAGGTATGGAAAGCAGTGACCAGTGGCCCTTTCTATCTGAATTACAGTGGTTGAAAAGGAGAAGAAAGAGAGCAGTGAATGTGAGTGTGGCATTGACCCACAGACAGGCCATTCACTCAGTTAAACTGTGTGCCCAAAATCACATAGTATCTGAGTGTATCTAAAGCAGTTTAGATTTGGGCAACTTCTTCATAAACAAAAACAACAAACCAGACTCCTCCTGTGATTTGAGTCTTATAGGCGTATTGCTTTTTATTCAACTTTTCCCATGAGTGATGTAAACTGATTCTAGTGTCCTATGAACGCTGATAGAGTATATTGTATTAGTTTCATCTACAAAGCATCTTCAGACAAAAATTGCAGTGTATTTTTTCTATTAAAAGTACAGCAGACGTTTTCTCACGTGGCTTACCTAACATCATTTGAAATATTTTTATAAACAAAAAACGTAAGGGGAAACATTAGATTTTGAAGTGTTGGCTAATTATGCTTATTTGTATTCCTTTCAATTTAAAAGTTCTGTTACACCAACATTTGAAGCTGGATGTGTTATTCTAAGGATCTGTTTGACCATTAGTATCCTGACAGTTACTAAATAAGAATCATGTAATTATAATCAACAACAATCATATAGCTTCCATGTATTGATAAATGTATAGGAGCTTTGTCACTGAAATATGTTCCTAGTCTTTTTCATAATAGATTAGAAAGCTGTAATGATGGGGACTGTTTCATAATTACATGGTGAATGCTATGTAACCGAGAATTAATTCCACAGCATATAGATTACATGGTAATTTACAAGATAACTTAATGAGTAATTATACTGAAAATTGCACATTTTAGATAATGTTTTGCTGAATGTATTTTTTGTGAAAAAATTAGACTACCAGCCATCAGAAACTTAGGTACAGGTTAAATCATCCTCTCCTTTATGAGTCTTTCTTCATATGATGGTGATTATGAATACAATTTTTGTTTTTTCACTTAGAGATTTTTTGTTGTTGTTTTGCTTACTCTTAAAGATGTGGTTAGTAATAAGTTTTATACAGGCTACTGACATTTCATGACAGTCCACTGTTATCAAATGACCTTGTACATTACAAAA
This sequence comes from Proteles cristata cristata, assembly GCA_017311185.1. NCBI lineage: Eukaryota > Metazoa > Chordata > Mammalia > Carnivora > Hyaenidae > Proteles > Proteles cristata. The sequence goes on from JAESUZ010001704.1 coordinate 127,204, forward strand.
AAAAAAAGAGCCATTATTGATTTTCCAGGTATGAAAAAAGAAAGTCCAAATCATGGCTAAAATGTTTAGCACTTGCTTTTAAAATTATCTAGTCATAATAAAAATTTAGAAGAATTTGGAAAATAGTAATTGTCAATGTTTGTTCCTTTGGGAAGTTGTATGGTTAAGATGTAGTACATTATTATTACAGTTTCACTCCACTGAGCTAATGTGTCTTTTGGCTACACATATATATTTTAATTAGTTAATTAATTAAATTTGAGAGAAAGCATGTGTGTGTAAGTGAGGAAAGGGCAGAGAAAAAGGGAGAGAGAGAATCCCAAGCAGGCCCGATGCCATCAGCACAGAGCCTGACATGGGACCTGAACCCACAAACCAATGGATCATGACCTGAACTGAAACCAAGAGTCAGATGCTTGGGTCCTTCTTTTGACTATATTGACAGCTGTTGCACATGTACTGTGCTATTCTTATTAAATGAATTTTAAGTAGATTTTCTTTGAAGTTTGAAGTAGATAAGAATCTTTTTCATCACATTTTAATGTCAGAGAAATTGAGATTATTTATTTTAGCAGAATTATACAATGCATTTTTCTCTAGAATATTTGTACATATGAAAATCACATAAAAATAACATGGGCCGGTCTGTATCTTGATGAGTATCTTAGTGATAATTAAATACGATTCTTTTCTGAATATTTGAATGTTTGCCCACACTTTACATGTAGGTACTTTCTTTGATCTCCTCACCAAGTTTCTTCCAGGGTGTTTATAAAGTAGGCAGGAAGGGGTTCTTTGGAAATTCGAAGTTAGGCTCCAAGAGTTAGCATCAGACATATGTCTGACCATTCTGACCATATATGTTTATTTTCCACAGCCATCTCGTGGTGTGTTTGAAGAAATGAAATATTTGGAACTTATGATTGTTAATGATCACAAAACGGTAAGAATATAAAGAATCAGTGAGTTTTAAACCTGGCAGCTTGCTTAAGAAAGAATAATTTCATTTTATATTTAAAAATTGTTACTTATTAAGGCCAATATATTTAGATGCTTTATTTCTTTGGAACTATTGGATGACTTGATTTATTACATGGTGTTTGGAAACGGTGGGTTTTATAGAATTTTCACTACTCTAAGCTTTCCTTTTATTTAGTGATTTTCATTATTAAATTCAATTATTTGATGTCTTTTCACATCTTCATTTAAAATTTTTATCCTCTACTTTTCTTCGTCTATCTATTTGGCCTCTACTTTCTAGTTTTACTGCATGTCTTCATTCTGCTAACATTTTTTTTCTTACTAATTATGACTTGTGGCAAAAATAGTTATAGGAGATAAACACATATATTAAGGCATATCCAAAGAAACTGTCTTTGATGATTTATCTTCCTTAAATTTTAGAAAGATGAATTGTGTTACTTATGTCAAAGTAAAATGTGAGTTAGTGTGTCATCTCAGTAACACTTAAGAGACGTGAATAATAATTGTTGCCTCCTTTGGGCCTTCTTGAAAATAGAGTAGAAACATTCTTAACCATATTTTACTTAGTCATGTCCCTTACTAAATAGGTTGGCTAAAGCCTAGAGTCTTACCAATACTTGGGGTCTACTGATAAATGTTGAACACCCAACTCTCTGGGAAAAAAGACCTTGATTTCTGTGGTGTAAATACACCCATCGTGGCTGATTTCAAGCTACCAAAGTGAGGTCACTAAGTGAAGAGTTGGGGAAAGTTGCATCCAACTGGCTTTCATGAACTGTCGAGAGGGTGGTCCTAGCACCCCGTGGCCACATTCCCCAGGCTGTGTAGGCCAGTTGTAATTTTTGTTGTAATTACATAATTTAATTAAAAAATTGTATAAACTAAGACAAAGAGTACTTGCTTTAATGAAAACTCAGTTACATTCTGGAAAGATGAGAATCTTTAAGAAATACTTGAAAGTCAGGTATGGGTGAAACATGTGTAAAAGATCGTAACAAAAATTCAGGCTGCCTTGCATACATTATTAAGTCATTTAAAAATTTTTTAACATTTATTTATTTATTTTTTTTTTTAAATATTTTTTATTTATTTCTAGGAGAGAGAGAGAGAGAGAGAGACAGCGTGAGCAGGGGAGGGTCAGAGAGAGAGGGACACAGACTCTGGAACAGGCTCCAGGCTCTGAGCTGGCAGTCAACACAGAGCCCGACGCGGGGCTTGAACCCACAAACCGCGAGATCATGACCTAAGTGAAAGTCAGACGCTTAACAGACTAAGCCACCCAGGCGCCCCTTAACATTTATTTTTGAAAGACAGAGAGAGACAGAATACTAGTGGGGGAAGGGCAGAGAGAGAGAGGGAGACATAGAATCTGAAGCAGGCTTCAGGTTCTGAGTTTTTAGCACAGAGCCTGATGTGAGGCTTGAACCCATGAACTGTGAGATCATGACCTGAGCTGAAGTTGGACACTTAACTGACTGAGCCACCCAGGTGCCCCAAGTGCTTGTTTTACTTTAGGAAGACCAAATTAGATTCACAGACTATAGGGTAAAATGACAACATGAAATTCTAATTAGTAGAGGCTACTCAGAAAAAGCCTTGAAACCATATATTTAAAAATGTGGTGACTTTATTTTTAAACTTTTATTTGAGTCTCTACTTCAGCAGACACTTTCTATTAAATGGCCAAGTGCTAGTTCAATTATGTTAAATATTATTCAGTGGAGTGCCTCTTCATTTTATATGCAGATTTATTTTATTTACCATGTGGCTTTTATGTATATTGCTTGGCATATGCTAGAAGAAGCAGAGTTTATCAGAATTACATACAGTTTAGCAGAGATCTTCTCTGGTAGGAAGGAAAACCAAATGTGTAGACAGCCATTTTAGCTAATGAAGGCTAAAAAAGGAGTTTCAGAAGGACATTAATTTTCTTGAAACCCCAAGATAATTTTTCATCTGAACTATTTTGGTTGATTGGCACAATAAGTTTTTATCCAGCTACTTCTCAGTCCTTAGCACTGTGGCTCGTTGTGAAATTATGGCTTTCAACACTTAGGCTTTTTCTAATATCCATTAAATAAACATTTTAAAGTAGCGGAAGCAATAATTAAGAAACATGCAATGCTTTTAAATTCACAAAGTGCATTCACGTGTAGCTGGGAATTGAAAGAACAATTCTCCAAGCCATTACTTGCAATTACACATTCCCTGTCCCACCATACTCTATTGGGAAGGTACATAAAGTTATCAATCAAGGAGAAGATAGCACTAACTGTTTATATAGAAAAATATAATTTTTAAAATTTATATACTTTGAATTTATTTTTTAATCCTTTTAAATGGAAGCATGTAAATAGTCTTGCTTTATCTTATGAGTGATACAATAGCACCCTCCCATTAAAATACCATTTTCATAAATAGAGATTCTCTGCACATTATACTATATATTCTATGATAAAGTTAACTTGTTTATGCTACCAATTTGTTAATGGTAAACATGAGTAATTATTTTATTATTAAAATTGAGTGAGAACTAGGCATGATATGCTCATCTATCTTTGAATCTAGAATAAAAGAACTATAATTTGCACTGATAACTATGGAGGGAATGCATAGTAAGAAACGAAAAAAAGTTTTTCTTTTTAAGTAGTTGTTGACTTTGATTGCCACAAAGAAGTAGTAAATCAGAATGTGGATCAGAGTACTGAAATTCATGTTTTGAAAGTAAAACTGAACTAGAATACTTAACATCTGTTTTTTTAATATCTGAAGATTTGCTATCGGGTTTTAGAATGATCATCCCTGAAATTACTCATTTGACAATCTTTGTGCTATTTGAAGCAGTACTATTGTTGTGATAACCTTCACCCTTGGGTTGAAAATCAAGCTCTAATTTTAATTTTTTTTTTTCAAAAGGCAAATTTCTTAAGTGTTGTAATTGTTCAGGAAGGAAAAGTAAATTTGGCACTTTAAATGTAAATTATTTTCAGTGATCACAAAATGTGAAAGTAAGTTTTATCATAAATGGAGATTGCACAATTTCTTTGTATGCAAAATTAGTTCTCATTCATGCAGGAAAGAGAAACGTTTTGCCTATATTCACATTCAAGCTAACGTCTTTAATTCAGAGTAACCTAATATTGACTTCCTGAAAAAATGCAGACACCTTACTTTGAACAAGCTATCATGTTTTCAGTGGCTTTCAATTAGAAAAGAAAAATCCCTCAATTTTGTAGAAAGCATCTTAGTAGCTGCCTGGTGGAACCTAATTTGTGGGCCAATTATAGCCTTGATAAGGGTCCGCAAACATTTCTTTGAGCCGCTTGGGCTAAATATAAATATGAAAAACCTAATTCTAATTGAAAGTTAGTTGAAATATTTTAAAGTGCACAAAAAAATGTCTTGCTTACATTTTTGCTGTCTCCTTACATATAAGTCAAAGAGTGCAAGTATGTTATAACTCAGACATTTTTCAACTTAAACTTCAGTTTAAACCTTATTTAAAAACCACCATATTTTATGGACACCTAACCAATTATAAGTTCTCATCGATAATCATGACTTATTGGGAATATACATAAACTATTTTATAAGAATTGTTAATGGAAAAGGTTTATCTCCTGTCTGAACCCAGAGTAGGCATTGAGTAACAGCTCTGTGGCCTTGAATAAGTTCTTTGTCCTCTCTGAACCTCACTTTCCATATTTCTAAAATGGGGCTAACAAAATCCACCTCGTGGAGTTGTGAGGAACATGTATTTGTTGTAGGAGAAACTCTTAGAGACCAGAGTAAACCCTAGCTGCTCCGGTAAATGGCACTTTTGGTGAACCAATCTAGTGGGTACTGCTCGCTGTCATCATTCATCTCTCGCAGCAGCTGTGGATGCGGCTGACCACACTCTCCTATTTGAAACATTTTCTTCATCTCTCAGCTTCTGTGATGCTACAGCTTTCCCACCTCACTGGTTATTTCTTCATAGTCTTTTGTATCTGACCTCTAGACTTTTGCGAGTACCCTTAACTTGGTTTTGGGCTTTCTTTTCTTTCTGTAACTCCCCCAAGATGCCCACTTCTGGTCTCATCCTTTAAATAATATCATGACTTTAAATTTGACCCTCTCTACTTTTTGCTTCTAGCCTCCTGAATCCATACTTATGTCTCCAGCTGTCTACTTGCATGCCTACTTCAATACTGAATAGGCATCTCTAACGTTTCTGAATCACAACTATGGTTCCTTAGTCCTAAGCTTCTCTTCCCCTAGTCTTTCTCATTATTTTAAGTGGCACCACTGTTCCCCCAGCCATCCAAGTTCAAAACCTAGGAGTCATCGGTTATTCTTCTCTTCATCAGCAAGTCGTGGGAACCCTGCCTTCATAGTGTGTCTACCTACTTCTGTACTCCCTACAGATACCCAGCCTTCCTTACCTCTTACCTGGACTATTTCCAGCAGATCCCTATGCTTCCATACTGGACCCTCTCTAATTCACTTACCCCACAGTGGGCAGAGTGGGCTTTTGAAAAAGGAAAAGAGAGATGTGGAAATTATAAACATGAAATAAGTGAAAAACTTCACATTTTGATAGACTTCGAAAAACCTCATTTTGTTAATTTTTTTAACTTGCATGTCATATTTTTGCAGACAGTTATACTAGAAAAAGAAGTCTACAAAATGGAAAAGTTAATATTCAGAAGAAAATAAGGTGAATTGTAATAGGTGCCCAACACCACAGCATTAGATAGGTGTCAGCTAATATTTTTCCATTCTTTTTTGTGATGTGTGCTTCTTCTTCTTGAGACTTTTTAACATTTTCATCACCCCAAAGGGACTTAATGTTGAGACTTCTGCTTTTACTTCAAAACATGCCTTTGACATTTTTTAGTGCATAGAATTTGCTGGACAACTTAAAATTCTTACCTATTTGCAGCACCTTCTTTATACTAGGTTTGAACATCCTGTTAAAGTGCCTTAAGATGTTTCAATCAATATGATGTTTTATGGCCCAGTTATAGGCACAGATTGATGTTAACTATTAAAGAACACATAAAGACAGCTCAGGGCAGATTAGAATGCACAGTGGCAGCAATAACATAGAGTCTGAGTCCGCTGAGTCCAAGTCCATTCAGGTTGCTGTAACTAAATACCTCAGCCTGGGTGGCTTGTGAATAATGGAAATTAATTCCTCACTGTTCCCGGGACTGAGGAGCCCAAAACTGTGGTGCCAGCATAGTTGTGTTCTGGTGAGGGCGTGCTTCCTGGTTCACAGCACCTTGCTCTGTCCCCATTTCATCTGGAGGAAGGGGCAAGGGAACTCTCTGGAGCTTCCTTTGTGAGGTGGTACTTCCATTTATTAGGATCCGACCTCATACCAAAGCATCTCCCCAAAGCCCCACCTCCTAATACCATCATTTTGAGAGTTAGGATTTCAAACCATGGATTTGGGGAGATACAATCATTCACACTATGGCAAGTATTATAAATCTAAATGGTTATAAATTAATGAATGCTTCCTAACCAGTAGCACGGTACTAATTTATTGCACATTTTTCATGGGTTGTCAGTGTATAAAGTATGATAAAAATAAGTATCAGGTATGTAAATATGAAGACCTATATTCTTTGTTTAAAAAAACATAGTACCAGGGGTAGAGAGAGAGAATGAAATGAAGGAGCCTGACAAACTTATAGTGTGAAAGTGGGCAAAGGAGAAAAATATAAAGAAATCATGGGTTTCAAACATAGAAGCATTTGTAATATTTATGAAAGACATGTTATTTTAGTAATTATGATTAAAGACAGATTTTAAAGATTTATGGTGCAAATCTGATTCAGTTGTTTTGAGTATGCTTTCCTTTCTCCTCAGTAGAGGGCATGATACCCCTGTGGTAGATGTCAGTTTTCAAATGCCCTCTCAAAGACCTACTGGGCAGTATTTGCTAAAACCGTAGCCCTCCAGATGTTGTTGCGAAATTATTCTATTCATTGACTTTTGTTGATTTTCTTAAATAATCATAACTAACCATAAACATTCTTAAAAGCTTCATTTGGAGGACTCATTCTTCTGAAAGAATAGACTGAAATCTATGAACAGTACATTCTGTATCATGGCCAGTGTCTAAAATGCTGCCTAGGGAAGTTTCTTGATCTGTGTATGGTCTTGAATTAAAGTGAGAAGGGTCTTGAGTTTAAAGCTTGGCCTTAATTTCTTGGCTAAGCTCTTCCCAAACTGGTAAAGGTGGTTTCAGTGAGAACAAAAGTATTGCCTTTGTAGACATGAAGACTGTATTAACAACTTATTTCTCAGGGGTAAAGCTTCTCACACAGATTTCTACAGGTGCTCTCCTTCCCTGGAACTGGTAAGGTGTTTTAGATAGAGTTTTGCTGCTTAACAGAGAAGTAAAATAAAACACCACCATATCCAACAGGGCACAAGCTGTGTATTTTTAATCCCTGTTTGTACTATTGCTGTGAGATTTCTGCTTTTACTGAATTTTGAAATTTACTATTAAATTATGATTTGGCAGTGACTAGTTTATCCTTTCCCCCCCCCAGTATAAGAAGTATCGCTCTTCTCATGCACACACCAATAACTTTGCAAAGTCTGTGGTCAACCTTGTGGATTCTGTAAGTATCCTGATTTTCTTGAACCTATTTTTTCAAGATGGAATGGTTTATATTTCTACCCGTTTATGTGTTATTTGAATTCTTTCTTGGGCAAAAGTAAAAATGCCATCCTTAAGCTCATCTGGCTAAGAAATTATAGAGTGGAAACTTCACAAAGAGTAGTGTCATCAGAGTTTAGGGGACTGCTGAGTCATTCTCAGCATCCCAGAGATGCTTGAGTGCTGCTTATAAGTGACGTCTAGTCCTTGTCACCAAGCCTACGAAGGACAGAAACACAAGAGAAAATAAACTACTGAAAGAATATAAATTACACTTGGTGAATGAGACTTTGTTGATAATAACCAGTTGAGCTTATGTCTTAAATATATGGCAAGGGAGCTAGTAGATTGAGGTGGAGTATGTTTGGAGAATATAGGAAATACGGTTTTAAAAAACCCCTCACATTTACTTTCTTAGTAGTCAATGCTTCAGACTTTGTTCCTAGATGACAGAATTAAGGGCAGTCCCCAAATAAAATTCATTTGAAACCGTAAAATCTATATCTTCTTACAAAGACTTCTAACTCTATAAATTGTTCATTCAGCATTTTTCCCTCTCATTTTGTAAGTTACAGAGAATCATGATGAAGATTTTCTTCCTTGTTCCTGCTGTAGCTAGAATTCCATAGATGTGAATATTATTTGCTGTGTTCCAAAAACTAGTTCAGTTTGGCTAGTCATAGATTAAATATAACATAGTGCTTTGGGTTCCAATGTAAAGGTCTCTTTTATTCAGTTAAATAAATATATTTTTATCTGATATTTATTATATGTCCCCTCTTACCTGGGAAAAGAAGATTTTTTTATGAATTGCCAAATATCTAAATGATACTTGTTTTCTCCAAAGAACTGCCTCCTCTTGCCTTTGAGAGGGCTCCCAAACCTTCAGTCATGTAAATACACATGACATATGACACTTGTAGGGGCAGCTAGGTAAAGGCATAATACAGGTGGATGCACATAATGGATCATACAGAGTCGGGATTGAAATTCTGAAAGTCATTTTACACCTGCGTTATTAATTCCTTATAATTTCGGCTCTTGTCATCAGGCCTTCTCAGACAAAAACTATGTTAATATGTAAAAGAGAGTATTGAACACACCTTTTTTTGCTGCCAATGTTGTTGAGTTGGTCGCATCTTTGTGTTGGTCATTCTAGCGTGATTGAATAGCATCACATCTTGCAAAGTGGGATTTTTATTTGGGGTTCTCATATAAGCTCCTGAAGCTGACCTAAAAAAGACATTACATTTAACTTGCTTGTTGTAAAATCATTAGAGCTTAAGGCTGAGTTAGGTATGATGATATTCCCTTTCTTCAGTAAGTTCAAAGACATCCATTATTTTCTTACTTACCTTGACAACAGGACAAAATGACAGCACTCTTTGAAGTTGCTTAGTTGTATGAATTGTTTAGCTACTGGGCCAAAATGAGAGAAAGGGAGCAGAAAGATACAGTTTAAATATTGTGAATGATGCCACCCTGTGGTGAGGGTGAAGTGGGTGACATGCGTCTGCTTTCCCTATTGCGGCCCAGATCCATGATTCCCTCTGGCTGTTATTCTATGTGTCGTGTCACAGGGCCTCCAAGGGCAAGCCAGCCATGTTGCTGGTGCTTGTCCACAGATTTACCAGTCTGTTCCAGTCCCGCAGGACTCGCTGGTCGTACCGCAGAGCCAGAATGTCAGGCTCCTACATGTTACCTCCTGTGAGGTTCGGAAGAGTGATTTTACTGAACCCTGTTTAGAATTTATGTCCAGGCTTTCGAATCTTGCCATCCCTACTCTCCATCCCCTAGTGAGATGCCTGGCCACTAAATGTGCTGATTTGGGGTTGAAATAGTCTAATAATAGAGAGGCTGAATCGTGTGATTGTTATTTCTTTCTGTATTTTTGCTCTTGGAAATGAGAAAGGAAAGAAGATTCTTTGTGATGAGCTAATTGTGACCTCATGTTCTCCTCTCACCCCTCCTCCTGTCCTTCCACTGACTCTGAATCACTGATCGTGCATGTTTGACCCAGTGTTTTCCTCCTGCACCTGTCCTGTTGTGTACCCTCAGATTTACAAGGAGCAGCTTAATACCAGGGTTGTCCTGGTGGCTGTAGAGACGTGGACTGAGAAGGATCATATTGAGATCACCACCAACCCTGTGCAGATGCTCCACGAGTTCTCCAAATACCGGCAGCGTATTAAACAGCATGCAGATGCTGTGCACCTCATCTCGTATGTACCTGTGGTCTTTGGGTTGACATTTATCTTTATCCCTTTATTGTACCAGCTAAGTTTTACATACTGAGCCTGAATTGATTCCTCTCTTTGGTTATGTACATAGTAGGAAGGTAAGCCTTCTGGTGCTGGGAAGGCAGTTCCACAGTCATAAGATTTACCTTCAGATCATGTTCTTATTTTCACACTTTCCATCTTCCAGGCAAACTCATGATTCAAGGTGGCTGCTGCTGCACCAGCCTTTATTACAGGCACCAGGAATACAGGGAGGGAAGAGTGCAAAAGAGCACTCCTTCCAGCTGAGTTAGCCCCCTTAAAGTGGATATCCTGAAAGCTTGCACATATCAATTGTACCAATAAATCATTTACTAGGCCTTCATCACATGCTACACATAGCTGCAAGAGAGACTAGAAATATAGTCTTTTGAAGTGAGCCATTGAATAAAATTGAGATTTTATCCTTAAGGGGAAGGATTACCATACTTTCTTTTAGTATCTGGGAGATATTTAACATCTTTTAAGATCTGGGAGATCTTATATGATGGTCACCGCATTGGCTTCCTGATAGCACTTTCTTTTTCTGTAGGCGTGTGACGTTCCACTATAAGAGAAGCAGTCTGAGTTACTTTGGAGGTGTCTGTTCTCGCACAAGGGGAGTTGGCGTGAATGAGGTAAATTTGAACAATTTTCTTAAAGTAGAGCTTTATCTTTGCACTTGATCTCTTTCTTCCCTGTGGCCTAGTTTACATCCCTCTCAGCCTTGTTTAAAATTACAATGACATCGAGAATAAGGTATAAGTGATTTACATTAGTAAATAGAACCCAACCAAAGTGGTCTTTGGTGTTAGAAGAGAGGTATTGCTTCATCCCATAATGACAGCTTTTCATATTTGTCAGGCAAATGCACGCCAAAGATTGGTTCAGATATTTTTCACCTCTATGGATAAATTTTTATAAGTTTATTACTCCTTTCGTGATAACTTTAAGCTATAATGCTCTGCTGCGGATGTTAGGTTTTAATTCACTTAAATCAAAGAGCTTGCCATTATATTTAATCAGTAGCTTTGGTTTCTCCCAATGTAAAATTTTCATCTTTGTGCCTTCTACCTCTTTATCTGTAGAATTCATCGAAACAAATATTTCCCTAATTTCATTATTTGGATTCCAGTACCTTCCTTCATATAAAGGAAATTCTTACAACAGTTGGCGACAGCACCCAAAAAGGCGGAACCAACTATATCTAAACTCTGATAAATGCCAGGATATAACAAGTTATCCCAATAGCCATCATTCAGCAGAGACCTCTCTTGGCATATTCATAGTCATTTGAATTTATTCTTGGTTTGGGATGAGTTGGATTGGGGCACAGCCTTTTATGACTTGTAGCTTATGTTTCCATGTGAGAACATCAAATTCTGAGAGATGCCACATAGTAAGAGAGGCTTTCTGCTTCTTGGGCCCAGTTGCAAGGAAGAAGTGATAAGGAGCATTTGCCACCTTATGATGCTGTGAGGCTCTACTTAGGGCACTGAGATGATATGTGGTGATGACTAAGAAATAATAACTAGCTTTGTGCACTCTCTCAAATGTTTCCCACACACTTTCAACTCTGAAAAACAGTATGGTCTTCCAATGGCAGTGGCACAAGTATTATCGCAGAGCCTGGCTCAAAACCTTGGAATCCAATGGGAACCTTCTAGCAGAAAGCCAAGTATGTACACTGACCTTCTTACTCACTTTCATGTGCCATTCTGTCTATGTAATGCATGTCCAGTCAATAAATAAATATTTTTCATTCCTAAGTCATTAGAGTTTAATTGTAGTCTGTGTCTTTCCTCTAAAAAAATGATCAAATGGGCAACTTAAGGTAATTCTTAATCTGTTTGGGTTGTAGATATCTCTCCTTTAAAATTCACAAAATCATACTCACTTTCTCAGAGTGGGATCAGCTCTTTCTCACACTGCAGAGCGTTGGGGTTGAGGGTGGTGAGTACTCATTCTCTGGGTTCTAAGCAGTGCAGTAGAGACACTAGGTGCCAATAAGACTCCATCAGGGAGTTAATAATAGTACAGTTGGATCAAGGAATAGCTTAGATCTAGTATCAAAAAGGAGCACCAACCCTAATTAAAATTCCCCACCTACCTACCCCCAACAGAACTCAGTCACATGGTCCCATCAGAAAAGTTCAAGAAGAAGCCTCCCCTCCAGGCAGCCCTGCTCTAGGGCCCTTTAAGCCTGGGAATAGGTGGTAGAGGATAACACTCTGGTGGGCAGGCAGTGCCAAGAGGGAGCCCAAACAGGGCCATAGATCCCATCCAGTGGGAAAACATAGCCAGTGACTGCTGGTGTCACTCTCTTCATTAATCAGAAGAGAGGAAGATGGAAAGACAGGGCTGAGCTTCCAGTAGCAAAATACCCAAGGCCCACAATGGTTTTAGGAGTCCAGAAAAATTTGAATTTCTTAAAAAATCAGAATAAAATCCAACCTGGATTATATTCCTCTTTAAACCAACAAAGTAGCAAAATACAATTTCTAATACATTTCTGTGCACAAGGCCACAATGCCTAGGGCCCAGGAAAGTTGTAATGCGACCCTGTGGATAAAAGCATCGAGTATTCACTCAGATTATTCTCCTAAGTGGGTCTGCTCCTCTCTGTGAAAATATCAGACGCTGAAAGTTAAGGTCTCCCTGCCCACGTCACCTCCCCAAAGAAGAAAAGGACAAAAATCTGTGTTAACATTATCCTACATTTTATACCTTTTAAAAAAAATTTTTATTTTTTAATGTTTATTTATTTTTGAGAGGGAGAAATGGAGCACAAGCAAGGGCAGAAAGAGAAGGAGACACAGAATCCAAAGCTAGCTGTCAGCACAGAGCCCGATGTAGTGCTCGAACCCACAAGCCATGAGATCATGACCTGAGCTGAAGTCGGAAGCTTAAGCAACTAGCCACCCAGGCGCCCCCATTTTATACTTTTTTGATGACTATCAAATAACTGTCATTAATGCATAATGTTATTAAACTTGAATCAAAATACATTCATATCCAGGAGCTTCTTGATTTCCTTTTTGGATGAATTAAATCATCACTTTATGGGTGTATTAAGTCTGGTGGCATTTAGCAAATATCCATGAACTTTCATTTATTAATATCTTGCTCAGAGTATTTGCTTTCCCAAGGAAACACACAGCACACAGTAAAGGAGGTGTTTGGGGTTTCATCAGTGGGATAAATGGCCTTAAAATCAGAAGGAGTAGGGTCAGGAATATGACCCTGTTTGAGAAGTCTGGGGTCAGGAAGAGGCCAACACTGTGGTCAGCAGAGACATGTTGCAGAGTTGGGTGAGGGTCTGCGGTGAGAAGAAAGTGTTCATTACTGGTGCCTGGAGTAGCTCCTTCCTAACATGTTTTATTCCTTTGTGGATTATTTGTTTAGGTAGATGGTTCATTAATTCTGGACTTTGACTTTTAAAAACTTCATCTGGAAGTCTTTCTCTAAAAAATCTGTGTTTATGATAGAGAAAAGAATAGGAAAAAGAAAAGAACAGCCCATTACTGTATCAGTATGTCAGCGTCTGGCATCTGTGTTGAGTTATGACTATTGTTTAATTTAAATGACTATTTACACTTTTGTTTTAGAATGCTCTCTTTTCCTAAACCTTTTAGTGTAGTGTTCTTCAGGTCTCCGGCTGCACTTCACTTTGACTCTTAGCAAGTGGAATTCTCTCCTGGAACTTCCAGTGTGCTCTGTTGGCGGAGCTTCCGTGATGACTCATTATATCTGTGCACGAGAGCCTTCAAGCTCACAGAGCACAGACGGGCGCTCATCCTGCGTGAGCCCGCGACCCACTCTGGGAGACAGGCAGAGAGGCTATTCCCCGCTTTCCTCGGCAGGTGCAAGTTGGACTAGACCTTGGGCTTTTCATTTCTAGACGAGGCTACTTTTCATTAAACATGAATTGAGTTCTCTGAGTTACAAAAATGAAGAGAGGCACAGTTTTATTTCTTTTCCGCTCTTGTCTTAGGAAGCAACCTATACTTCTGGAAGGATAAAAAAGAAATAAGTTTTGTTTGGAGAGACCCCGCGTTCTGTACCTTTATTACATGGGATTGGTAATGAGGAATTATCTCAAGAGCTGCAGCGCAAAGTAAAGATGTGACTTTTGTTGTTTCTCTCTTTTTTTTCTATTGCTTATTATTTCATTGGACTAGAATGTGACTGCACAGAGTCCTGGGGTGGCTGCATCATGGAGGAAACAGGGTAAATTTTCATTTTATATATTCATTTGACAGACGCCTTTCACTGAAATTGCTGCTTATGATTAGATACACAGTCTCCTAGGTACTGCCTTTTAGGCTCAGCACTCAGTATAAGTTCGATCATAAATTATCTGGTATTTTAGAAAGAATAAATTTGCCTTCTATTTTAACTTTTTGCTTAAATTTGTTGATAAGAGCAAAATACAGTAATAACTTCTATTTCTATTAACCTTTAAAGGAAGCACATTATTAAATGCTTCTAAGTTTAGCGGAGGCATTAATTTTTTAGTGCACTTAGAATAAAAGCTGGTTGTCTGCCTGAAGCCGTCCGTGAAAATCAATTTAGTTATCAATTTATATTTTAAGGAACTCTCAAATAGACATGTTTGCCATAGTAAAAAAAATTGCACTGTATTGCTTATATAATCAATAAAGCTTTTTTTTGCTCTTAAGATAGATTTATTGTGTCTGAATTAGGTATCTCCTATTGATAGAAATTTGACATTTTGTCACCTATCTCCTCTCTTCTTGTGAGGATACTTTGGGAACTAGAGCCACTTCCCCGGAGCTGCCACTGCATCTGTGAACCAAAGCCTGGGAACATTGTTCCCCAGGCCTGCACCCATGGGGGCCACTGACCCAGGGCCCCCTAAGCCAGAGACCACCCCTTCTAGGTGGAAGAGGTTTTCTCACCCGTTTTGTCTCTTCTGCTCCTTCTGCCATGCCAGATAGCTGCTCAACATGTCGCCCATTTCTGGTCCTATCCCCCCAACCCAGAAGAGCCCCAGTGGCCGGAGGCCCTGACCTGCTCGTGCAGAGACCCTTGCTTACTCTTCCCCCAGGAGTACTGCTCATGGGAGGGGGAGTATGAGTGTGAGGGTTTGCAGAGAGAGTCAACATTCTGCCCACTGCTTGAGGACATGGGTTTCTAGAATTGTAGTTTAAACGTGAAACAGTTAGCTTCATGGCCCCCTCACTGTTGCAGCATAGTTCAGTAACGTATGGCTTAAACAGCGTTTTTGAGCACTACTGGAGGCAGGTGACACTATTTATAATATTGCTTCTAAAGGAAGGTGACTTCTGCCTTCTAAACTCCCAATTTCTAAATGGATGTTTGGACTGACCACCCTTAGGATATAATAAAACTATTTAAAGTTAGTGTGTGTGTGTGTGTGTATAGAATAATACTTTTCTTTAGGGTTTCCTTGTTTGCCTCAATTGTATTCTTGGAGCCTGCATTATATAATCTTTAATAAGTTAACTGTCGCAATTCCTTCCTCCAAAGTAAAATCTAGCAGTTTCTCTTGCATCTCTTATTCGAGACAGAGGCAAAAAAGTGCTTGCCTTTACAGAGACAGAGCATATAAAAATGACCACTTTTACAAATATAGCCTGGGTGGGGAAGTCTTGTGAGGAGCTTTCTAAAACTGTACCAGGCCCAGGAGGTTGTAACCTGCCTCCCAATCTGTGGGTTTCTTTGAATTTCTATTTTTATAAACTCTACCACACATACTTATTTGGCAGTTGGAACATAAATGGCTTGTCAAAATTTGTGTGGAATCATCTCAATCCAGAGTGAACATTTTGTTCTAGCTCGAGGGTTTTAATTTTCTTCTCTGATCATTGCCTTTTGTAAATTATTTACATAATTGATTCTTTATTTTCTCAGGGTGTCCCATTCACGAAAGTTCTCAAAGTGCAGCATTTTGGAATACAGAGACTTTTTACAGAGAGGGGGCGGAGCCTGTCTTTTCAACCGGCCGACAAAGGTAAGTAACTCAGTGTAATCATTTGTCCAATTTCGTTTTTGCTTCTAAGAAATTCATTTAATGTATGTAAGGTTTATGAAGGCAACAGCCTGGGAAATCATCTATACCTCAGATCTGCTCGCAAATCTCTTAATTGTGGAAAAAGACATAAAAGCCATTCTTGCGTTTTACTCCTTGTGAAATATTGAAAACTAGCTTAATAAAACTAGATGCACAAAGATAGTTTTTTACAGTGGAACACTGCCAAACGTCAGATACTTGTCGTGGAAAATAGGTTTTCTTTTTGTCAATCAGATTAATATTTATAGAAGTTGTTATCGTGTTGAAGAACTGGTCCTGTTTAAATGAATGATAAAACCATAGTTTCCCTGCTGTGAATCTTTGATTTTTCAAGGCTGGCTAAAGACCTTCCCCTCCAAAAAAACCAAACCGCTTCAATTAAAATATCTTTGAAGTTTTCATGTTAGGGTTTTTCATCTTGCTGCTAAGAGATTGTGGGTTAGATTAAAATATATTGCTTTAGGGGCTTCTGACTGGTTCAGCTGGTTAAGCATCTGACTGCGGCTCAGGTCATGATCCCGTGATTCGTGAGTTTGAGCCCTGCATCAGGCTTTGTGCTGACAGCTCAGAGCCTGGAGCCTGCTTCGGATTCTGTCTCCCTCTCTCTCTCTCTGCCCCTCCCCTGCTCACACTCAGTGTCTGTCTCAAAAATAAATAAGTGTTAAGAAAATAAAAACAAAAACAATAAAAAATATTGCTTTACCCCATTTCTCTGACAAAAATTCCATTTTTTTTTTACATTCTTTCTAGGGCTTTTTTTTTTTTTTTTTTTTTGAGTGGTCTATTCTCCTAGATGGGAGATGGGAAGCATTACTAATATGAGCTAGACCAAAAAATGGCTCAAGGTATTTATGGATCTCATAAATGCATATGTGTGTTTATTATGTAGTCTCTCTGTGTGGGAAGGTCCATGTTGTCAATTGGCATTTCATCAAATTCATATACACAGTGTCACAATCCTTATACATAATTCTTTAATTGAAAAAGCTCAGAAAATTAGAAGTGTTCTTTATGAGTTTTCATAGAACATGTTGAGGCAGTAAAACTTGTCTTGGACTGAAAACCTTTATTATCTCTCCTAGTATAAATATTCATGTCTTACTGCCGAAATATAAATGTTTTTGATCATAGGATATGCATGAAGCCCCTCACAGCTATCATAGAACATGGTAATTGCATCATACTTTTCTAAAATCATACTTTTCTAAAGCCAGACTTCCACATTCACTGGCTACAAAGCTTTTGGATAAGGGATCATGGACCTATAGTAGCATTTTTGGAAATGAATTGCTCAACAAGCAAAAAGTCAGGATTGCTGCTGATTAGCAGATGATATAGAAATTCTAACATTGCAGGTTTCATATTTCTTTTGACCGTACTACTTCGTAAGTCAAATGTAGCACATTTGCTATACAAAAGGATTTAATGCCTATGAATTGACAGAGCAGTGAAATCACGTTAGCCTTAAAAAAAAAATCAGTGACTAATGTGAATAAATGACAGAATAATTTACTCCTGTCCTCATAAGTAAGTGAGACTCCTGGAGTTGGGGGATAGTAGTTTGATGTCTGACATCTGTATAAAGTCTCAGTAAAGATGCGAAAAAAGAAACAGGAATTTTAAAGTGACTTTGCATCATTAAATTCGGCTGCCTGCCTTTCATGGCATTGATCTCAACATAAGAAATCTGAAAACTTCGAAGTGTTTAAAATGGGTGAAATGAGTAGTAATGAATTAATGTGAGCTGCTGGCATTATGAATTGCAATGTATGTGACTAATTTTACCTGCCTTGTGCCTCGCCAGCTAATTATAAGCAGCATGCCTGAGGGAATAGCATGAGTTCTAAGGTTTCTCGTGTGTGTATAAGGATCCACTATTAGATTTCCAAAAGTCCTGTGAGTAGAAAGAAAATTATTCCAATAACTTGGAAACTAAATAAAAATAACTATACATCTTCAATTTTAAAAATTAGTAAATACAGGGGCACCTGGGTAGCCCAGTCGATTAAGTGTCTGTCTTTGGCTCAGGCCATGATCTCACATTCATGAGTTCAAGCCCCACTTCATGACAGCTCAGAGCCTGGAGACTGCTTTGGATTCTGTGTCTCCCTCTCTCTCTGCCTCTCCCCATTCTCTCTTTCTCTCTCTCACACAAAAGTAAATAAACATAACAAAATTAAAAATTAGTAAATACAGATATATTTTTAAGCTACATGGCAGAATTATTTATTTATTTATGAGTTATTTATTTATTTATTTTGTGAGAGAGAGCGCGCACTCATGAGAGAATCCCAAACAGGCACCGTGCCACCAGCATGGAGCCCTGCGTATGGCTCCATCTCATGAACCATGAGATCATGACCTGAGCGAAAGTCAAGAGATAAATGCTTAACCAATTGAGCCACCCAAGTTCCCTAGAAGAATTTTTTTTAAGCTTCTATGGATTCCAGTAGAACTGTTTATATGTATGCATCAAAGGATGGACTTTTTTTTTTCCTAAGTGCTGTTAGTGAATGAATGTAGGCATGCATGATTTGTATGTTATTTTCATATTATCTGTGTGCCTCTTTTCTGTGCTGTGGGACCCTTCCCATGGGTCATGTTTTCCACTTAGTTTGTGATCATGGCCTGTCACTGGATGGAAGCAGGGTCCAAGAGTGAAATCTGGTAGTTGAATCCATGAGAGGCCTGATAGAAAGTGCTAGCCATGTTCCAGTCTTACCTTTCCATTTCCATTTTCTCCTGCCTGCTGATAAAATACCAAGGAGATTGGGACTGTTGATTTCACGCATTGGACTTTTCCATGGGAGTCCGACTCCACCCAAGTACCCTGGAAACCTTTCTTGCTTTAATAAGAGTTTTCCCTTCCTGGAAGTGGAAGGAGAATTAGGTCTTTGTCCGGTGAACTCAGTGGAAGGCAGCCCTTCCTTGGGGTGTGTACTGCTACTGGCGAAGGGATCTCTTTTGCCCACTCATACTCATGGCTTTGAGCTTTTGGGTTCGGATGTGCTGTTCCAGTCTTCATCCAGGTGTGATGGACATGCCCAGAGAGCTCTTGCCCCAGCTGATGGAAAATCGGAAGTTTCTTGTAAACAATCAACTGCCTCTGTCATTGGTTGGCAATGTAGTTTATCTGGCAAGCAAGTTCATAGCACTAGCAGAGTGAATCATTCTAGAAACTTGACTCTTCCATTGCTCCAGAAATGATTGAGCAATTTCTATAGAGCCATGCATATGTCTGAGTATTTATATAATATGCTTAAATTATAAGCATAATCTTACGCCTATATAATCTGTAAGAAATTACAGATTTCTTTTCAATGAGAATTATGGGCCGCACTTTTTCCAAGCTTATTTGTATTTCCTCGATTGTGTATATCACATTTGGCTGTGACTGAAACATTTTTATCATTTTGACAATTTTTATGTTTTCTCAGTTGCTTTGAGATAAGTCACTAAATTAGATATCTGTGAGTCATAGTAATGCATTTTAGCTCCATTAGCAAATATGATAAGTGATCTATTCTTTTTGACAGCTTATTTCCATTAACAAATAATTCTCATGGTAGGGGTCATCTCTGGAGCCCACCTCCAGAGAATCCTCCAAGAAATATTACCCCATTTGGAATAGGTTTTCAGAAGTGTTATTAATAAGTGAACAGAGTTCCCCACACAGACATCATTTATAGGTGCCATAACAACAGATCACAGAAGAATATAACATGATAGCTGATTATAGGGCCGTGTATGTGGCCCAATTGGTGTGTTGATTTTCTGTGATAAATGAAAATATTTTTCCTTTCTCTTCCTAATCTCTTTCAGCTATTTGAGCCCACAGAATGTGGAAATGGATATGTGGAGGCTGGGGAGGAGTGTGACTGTGGTTTACATGTGGTAGGTATAAGAGATCTTTTCGGTCTTTGGCACAGTTCTTACCCAGAGCAAACAAGAATAGCATTAGTGAAATACTGGCTCTTCTCTGTGGTCTTACTGCCTTTCTTTCTTGTCTGTCTATTAATGCTTAATCCCAGCTCAGACATGTTAGAATTAATCATGTCCTTATAGCCTTGTTTGAAAACAAACAAACAAAAACCCACATGCGTTCTTCTAATCAAATTTCTTACCTCTTAAAAATCCATAGCTCATATCCATCCCATTCAAATTTTACCAAAGCATGAAACATGGTATGTGTTATTTTTGTCTTTTTAAAACTAGATACAGTCTTGGGGCACCTGGCTGGCTCAGTCAGTGGAGCATGTGACCCTTGATCTCTGGGTAGTGAATTTGAGCCCCCTGGTAGGTGCAGAGATTACTTTTAAAAAGTAAAGTCTTAAAAAAACTAACTAGAGAGAGTCTTATGAATGTATTAGAGCTAACCAAAGGTCAGGTGCCTGCTAAGAAAATAAGCTTACTTTTTGGTAGAGAAGCCCTTTCACAGAAGATCACCCTTTGTTGAAAAATATGGCAGGAAAGAATCTCACCATTGTTTAAAGTGATTACTTCCTAGAGTATTTGCTTGCTGTTGTATAAGTCTCCCCACATGGATTTTACACGTGGAGACAGGGTTGAATGACCAGCAGGTAAGCTTATTCGCTTACTCACGTGATGCTGTTTCCTTTAGGAATGCTATGGATTGTGCTGTAAGAAATGCTCTCTCTCCAATGGGGCTCACTGCAGCGACGGGCCCTGCTGTAACAATACCTCATGTCTCGTGAGTTTCCTGGAACTTTTGTCTTCCTTTTCATGAACACATTCGCTAAATACCTCAATGTGTACATAGAGCATTTGGAGAGCTTGCCACAAATTTGTTGGTTGACATACGCGTCAGTTTTGTACAATCAATAAATCTACCTAAATTCTGGGGATCAAAATAGTTACCTTTACTATGATTCACTGTCAACTATCCTACCTTTCAATGCCTCCTTAAGAAAATATATATATACTCCTTCCAAATGAACATGGAGTTGCCCTGGTAATGCAGATGAAAACCCCATTAAATGGTTGAATAGAAAAGGGACAATTCCTGTGGTCTTTTTAATAATAGGACCTAACATTTATCTTTAAAACTTTCCCCAACTTATTTTGGACAATGAACATAAAACCTAGTGCTTACATTTTTCAGTTTGGTTTTTGAAAGCCCCTATAAAGGCAAGAAAGCTAGATAAGGAATGTTTTGTATGTGTATATATATAGCTAGTGTGTGTGTGGACACAGTTAACTTCCATCTGTAGAACCTCCAGTGAGCTTTTGAAAACTCACTTTTTAAACATTCCTTTTTTCTCATTTACCAAACCTCTAACATTCCTTTGAACCATAAAGTTACATGATTTTATAATTTTTTCACTACCAAGAGGTAGCATGCATTATGCCATTTTAGGAATTCCAGCTTGACTGTCTTATGTTCCCCACCAGATTATAAATTGCTTGACATCAGTGGTCTCTTCCCTTCATCTTTTACCCACTCCCTCAATGTGGTTGGCATCACTGAAAAGAGTTCATATGAATTCACTGAAATTTGATCGTGTATATTTAGCTACAGCAAGATTAACATCGAAGGTCATAGGTACAGTTAGTGTAGGCTGAGTGTGTATATCAATCTTCAGAGAGATCTTGAATGTTGCTCTTTTGTCTTAAACCACACTATTGTATCTTCTTCACATAATTGCCATTATTTTGTTTCCCAAAAGTAATGCTCTGAGACCGTGGGTTTTGAAATCTAAAATTTAATGGCTTGGTTGGTGATTCATATTTACTACAGAGAGTGGTGGTATCTGGGCCTTGTTTCTACTCCACAACTGTCTTGTTAATTCATAAAAAGGGTTTGGTGATGGTTATGAGAGAGTGTCTCTGGATTGCTGGTGAATAAAACAATACTATTTGAAATATAAACTTAATACTAGCTCCTAATATTGAATTTTGATTTGCAGTTTCAGCCACGAGGGTATGAATGTCGGGATGCTGTGAATGGGTGTGATATTACTGAATATTGTACTGGGGACTCCGGCCAGGTATGACAAGCTGAGTTTTTAAATAATACATTTTTCTTGCATGTATCATACACAGTGGAAAGCTTTCAACTCGGACTACATGTGGGAATATGGTTTGGTTTCTTTGGTTTTTTGTTTTTTTTTTTACTTTGTTTTCTAGTAATTTCTAGATCTCCATTATGCTTTATTTTAGGGGCATTTGTTGTAGTTCTTGGGCCTAAATCTCTTTTTTCTTCCAAATTTCTGCTTCATGATTAGTTCCCTTTATGTGGTTTCTACCCAATGAATTGATCTTTCTTTCTGTCCACATATCTAAAATTCTATGTTCACATTCATATGTACTGTTAATGGACTGTACTGGTTCCAAAAATTTTTAAGCCACAAAGCCCTTTCTTTCAAGAAGAAGATGGGAGGATGCTCACTGCAGAAGGCAGAGAACGAGTAGCACTGCTCTGATTGAAAAGGGACCACAAGCAGGTGTCCCCCCCTCAGTTCTGTCTACTTACATCGTCCTGGCATCATGACCCATATGCTTTGGTGTGGACTTCTTCACGTTAAAAACTATTACAACATTATAATTAACGTTGCCCACCAGCATTGCTCCTGTACATAATTTTTATGTCTCAAACATGTATATCATGTGACTTTAAGTCTTTATTTTTCCTTCAAATGAACGTTTGTGGAGTACCTGCTCTGTGTCAAGCCCTGCTGTAAATGTTGGGGTATGGTAGGGAACCAGATAGACCAAGTCCTTGTACTTACGAGACTTACATTCCACTGGGTGGAGATATACGTGAACAAAAACCTCGATGGTGGTAAGTGCTCAGTGTAAAATAAGATGATGTAAGACATGGAGTGGGTAGCATTAGGCGGGTGGTCAGGTGCATTTTCCTGGAGGAGCTGGCATTTAAGAAGAGACACAAATAAGGAGCTACTCAGAAGACAGTGAGGAAGGAAGCTTGTCTTCCCCAAGAAATGGAATGAAAGCAGGGATTATTGGAGAGTAGTGGGAACAAAATCAAGAGGAAGTCACGAATCAAGGCAGTAAGGAACTTGGTGGATTTCATTCTACATTTGTTTTTGCTCTGACATGACTTCAAAAACATTTTTCCTGTGCTATTACACAGTTTTTTTAAATATCCTTTTTACAATTTCATGTGAGTCTGTTATGTGGATTTATCATTTGACTTGTGGCTTATTATCCCATCGTGAATATTTAGGTTCTTGGCAGTTTTTCATTATTATAATTGATACAACAGTGAACGTCTTTGTGCATCTTTAGAAATGTTTCATGTTCCGGGTTTACACCTTTGGATAAATTGCCCAGGAATAGAGTTATCTCTTGCCAGGTGCTATGGTTTCCAAGGGGCTCCCAATAAGTAGAAGGCAGAGAACAAGTAGCACTGCTACTCATTGGAGGTCAAAATACCATTTGAAAGCTGTAACTTCGTGTGAGACCTAAACGAGCCTCCTTCTAGATCCCATATTCAGGCTGTAGCAACAGGTTATTACAGTCGTGGGTTATGGGGTGACTTCTCCCTGCAAAGGTGGGTCCTTGCCTTGTGTGTCTTGGAGGGACAGTGGAGAGAGTATAGTTTTTTCGAGAAAGCAAGAGAAGAAGGCAGAACTGAGCCAAACTGCGTCGTCGTAGTTCTTACTTGCTTTGTCAATCAGTCAGCCAGTCTTCCTGCCTGGGGCGGAGTGGGGGAGGGAAGCAGTGTAGGAACCGAGTGGCCAGAATTACACTGAGTTCCCTTCCCTGGGGAAACAAAACAGAACAAAACAAAAAACCCAAGAGGAGAAGGAGGCAAAGGTTTTTAACTAACCTTTTGGAAGGTTCTCAACGTGTATTATCTGAGATTCAATTCAGAGGGACCCTTTTAAGGATGTGATACAGTGAAATATGTTCAAGCCATTTCTTACTAACTTTATGCTTACCCGTTTCTTCTCCTTAGATATGGAAATAGGCTTCCTTGCAGTTTTCCTATGATGTAGTGAAAGAGTGTAAGAACTGTGGGTCCTGGATTTTGTGCCAAGTTTTATGTTTTGTGACAATCCGATACACTGCTCCACTGAGTTGTATTTTTAGTTTTGTAGAATACTACTATTTTTATACCCATCATATATGGTTCTGGTTCTGTGTGTTCAGCTCTTTTCAAAGTACAGCTTTTCTCATTTCAGCCTTTAATTCCTGAATTGCCATAGAATTTACTGGAAGTAAAGCTTTTATAATGAGGGCTCTAGGTTCAACTTATTATTCTATTGCCTAAATTTTTAAAACGTTCTTTTTGCCTCATGTGTGTAAGGTGAAAATTATACTATTCAATTAGTTTCTCAGTGGCATATTAGAATAGCCTTACATGACCAGAATGTGCCTGAAATAGATAATTGGGGTAAAGGAAGATCTGTCAGAACTCTGCTTTGTAGCAGGCAGTGAACTCTGAATTTAATTGATACTAATTATGATTAGGAAAATGTGATCTCTGAGAATCAGTATCATGGGCAACATTATGACTTTGTCTTGTATCTCATGTCTTTGGTTAATTTTGATATTAGCATTTACTGATCCCTTTGAGCTGCACTTTAAATTCACGGTTTATCACAGAATAAACAATACTTGTGCAACTGAGAGAAATCCTTGGCAAACAATACTGGGTGATATAATAAAGGTATTTTTGAAAGGTGTGGGAAATGTTTCTTGTTAGCACTATAAAATATGGCATCTAAATGGGTGGCATAACACCATTTAAAATAAGCACATTTAAATGCTGTTGCACTGCTGAAGCCTGCCTGTGTGAACCTTCCTGCAACAGCATGAAACTGGGGGCTGGAATGGCATTTAGAGATGGAATCCAGAGCTCTGCTCACAGCAGAACAAAGTATACAGATTAATGGTTCTTTTGTTTTACGTGTCTCCAGAGAATGTAAGACATTCCATAATTTCCCATGTTAAACATGTCAGTAATAAGTAGCTTGCTTTTATTAGCCTAAACTGAAAATAAATTGATTACAAAGTTTGCATGAGGCCGTGATAGTTTATAATAAGGGCTTTTTTTTTTAATTAGTAAAGAATTCTACAAAAATTTTTTTAATTGAACCATCACAAAAGTCAAATGTGATCGAGTTATTTTAGACCCTGATATACCTATTTGAGTAGCAACATTTCTTTTGCATTTTTGTTCAGTCTGATTGTGTTTGGCTCAGAGTAAGTGAATAATTAATGTTAGTTGATTAATAAGATAATGATTATGTTTTGAGTGGATTTGGATGATGAAAGAGGCCACTTTTGTGGCCAGATCTCTGTTTTTGTGCCACTGGCCCAGTATGCCAGGTTTTAGTCCTGATAATTATGTCCTTTGAATAGTCACCATCAGATTGATTGAAAAGCAGTGGTGAATGAAAGCTTATATGAAAGTCGGTTTTTCTTTAGAAAGATATAAAACCAAAGCATTTTATCTCAAAGTGTTCCTTAGTAAGCTAGTGCTTCCTAGCAATTATAAATTCTAAATTAGTTCTGTTGCCTTTCTGTAGTGAACTTGATAAACAGCTTGATATGTGGAGAACAGAGTAACTTAATTGTATCTGCATAAGTCATTCATTTATTTATTCAGTTAGCCAGTACTAATCGAGCACCTACTCAATGATGATTGAGCCTGGTTTTGTTCTAGGTACTTGAGAGGTAGCAGGGAGCAAAACATAAAATCCCTGACTGCCTGGAGCTCACATGGAGGGGGGGAGAGAGAGACCAAAGACAAACAAACAAGTGACATGTATGATTACGAGGTGATAAATCCTAACGAGAAGGAGAAACCAGAAAATGGGGAACAGAGAATGCCAACATGGGAGGGGTCACAGTTTTTGAGAGCAAACCATGTAGAAAACTGGAGGGAAGTTTGAAGAAAGAGCAAGGGCAGAGGCCGCGAGGTGGAAGCATGTCTGGCATATGAGGTCGGAGAGAGGGTGGAGTTGGGGGGATGCAAAGTGCATATTGTGTTGAACTTTGAAGTCCATTGAACACGTGGGGAAGCCATTGAGCAGAAGAGTAACGTGACATGGTTTATGTCTTTAAAAGGACACTCCAGTAGCTGTGTAGACTATAAGGCGACTAGGGTAGAAACAGGGCAGTCAGCAGAGGCTGATTCACAAGTCAGGTGAGGGATGATGGTGGGTTGGACTGAGTGTTAGAAGTGGAGGGGGAGAAAAGTGGTCAGACAGTGATTAGATTTTGAAAGTAGAGGTAGTGAGATTTGTTGACACACTCAAAGGAGGGTGTGAGAGAAAGAGAAACAGAAAATGACTTCATGGTGTGGAGCCTGTCCAGTTGGAAGAGCGGAATTGTCACTTACTGTCAGGTGAAGACATGGGGAGGACCCAGGGCCCACTGTTCTGTTTCTTAGTCACTTGCTTTACCTGTATGTATATTGCTTTTTTCTCTTCATATTTGCTTTGAACACTGTACTAGAGCCTTTGGCTTGACATGTCTTCAGGTCTCTCAAATGTGGCAAATAAAATGCAGAGACTAAACATTTTAATTTATTCAGGATACCTTTTTGGGAAAATGAAGTGTACTTTTTAAACAATGGTTTGATAAATAGATCCGGAAAAAGAAGCAACCTTCCCACCACGGTTGTTCAGTGCCAGGCCTGTAGTTTGAGAGGTCAGAGATATATGGAGATGCATCGCTGACACTGGGTTGAAAGAGTGTTCCTTCTTTCTCAGTGATGTGGCCCATGGGTGAGCATCAGGGGTGTCAAATGCAGATGTGACATTTCACAGGTCTGAGAAAGGTCTTGTGAATTAGCTCTCCAATGTGTCCACTCCTCCGTAACAAGATGATTCATTTCTTTGGTTGTCCATTTTAATTCCTTCTACTTTTAACTCTGTGTGCAAGCACATGTGAGTTCTTAGTCTAGTTCACCTCATGGAAAAACAGAGTAATATATTGTACCCATTGCATGGATTAATTTATTTGAAGAGTTTGGATAACCTACTTAAGATTACTCATGTTTTTCTAAACGTTCCCGGTGATATAGTCACCATGCTTGATTTTTGTATTGCATTTTTATATATCGTACACAGAATCTGAAGGTATTTATGTTGAACATTAAGGAAACACATTATATTTTTCAGTGCCCACCAAACCTTCATAAGCAAGACGGGTACGCATGCAATCAGAATCAGGTATGCTGGGCTATTAGCTTTAAATGTAATTTCAAAAGGATTTGTTTGTGGGTTCTTTTTTTCTTTTTGATAAATATAACTGAAGAGAAATTGCAACTCAAAGAACAATAAACTACTGCAATGGTCTTCTAATTCAGCGTTACTTCACACCATATCAAATACTAAATATAGTATTATATTTAACCCTGGTGACAAATTGTCCGATTGAGGGCAAGGGAAAAAATGTAACAACTAAAGAATTAGGAATTTAATTTATTGAGTTGTGACCCTCTTTCAATAATGTCAGCCTGTTGTGGGAAAATCTGTTATAATGTGGCTTTTTCTTTCCTGAAGCCATGTTGTAATTACCATTCACACCCAAAAGGAGGTAAAAGTCATTTTGGAATCACCCAAGGAAGTGTACCAACTTTTGTTTTCCATAAAGTGTAAAATTGTAGACGATTAAATTTTGCCTTCAAGAGCCGTAACGCAGAGGTCTGTTCTGGGTTTTAGAATTTAACTGTCCATTGTGCTTCCCTTAAGATGTCTGTGATTTTTATTTTCACTGAAAATATTGGGGCATGGAGTGAAAAACAATCAACTTATCTAACACAACAAAAGTCGATCTTGCAGTTCAAATCTGGGGGAAATGGATTTGTTTCTGCGTGGGCCTCCTAACGTGTGTTGCTGTCCTCAGGGTCGCTGCTACAACGGGGAGTGCAAGACCCGGGACAACCAGTGCCAGCACATCTGGGGGACCAGTAAGTCACATTTTCTGCTTGTTGGCTGCACATAGGTTTCTCTGCCTACCATCCCACTCTGGCAGTCCTGCTGAAAGACATGTACAGTGCGGTGTTTTGTTTTATTTTATTTTTAAATGATTATTTATTTATTTTGAGAGAGAGAGAGAGAGCATGAGCAGATAAGAGGCAGAGAGAGAGAGAGAGAGAGAATGAATTCCAAGCAGGCTCCACACTATCAGTGCAGAGCTGGATGCAAGGCTCGATCTCAGTAACCATGAGATCATGACCTGAGCCAAAATCAAGAGTAGGATGTTTAACCAACAGAGCCACCCAGATGTTCCTGGAATAATGTTTTTAAAAAAAAACCCAAAACTCTAGAAAAGGATGAGAACAAAGAGGATGGTGAATATGATCACAGAACCACAGAAAACAACTGTTCAAGCTGAGGACTTGTCATCAGAATCAACCCGTGTCACTCGGTGATCTGTCTGTCAGAGAAGGGACATCACACCTACTTGCAAAGATTGGGTTCAGTAGGATAGTCACGTTCATTGTCCAGCTGCTTTTGTGATTTACTGTGTGCCTTGGATTTAACTTTTACCCCTCTTTGAGCTTTCTGTTCTTTTACCCTATAAAAATACAATGGCTTATTTTTTAAATTCTGTAATTCTGTTCTCTCAGTATGAAGGGGAAAAAAGGCAAGTCCTTCTTGAGGTGCAGACACATAGAGATTTGGGTACATGGTCATGTATGTCAGTACATTCCCTAAATGTTAATGCACGCCTTCTCTTCCTGACATTTACAGTGCCTTTCCAGTGAACTTCAGCTCATGGGGGCCAAACCACAACAGAGAGAAAAGGGTCTGTCTTGTGGTGGAGGCTGGGTCACCCCCAAAGGAAAGAAAGTACACGAAGGAACTATTAGAGCCCCCGCAGGAATGATTTCAGTGTTTGGCAAATATCACTTAACTGAAAGATTTACTTTCATTGCTCCAGTTTTGACAGAGGAAGGATGTTAGAGGCATATTTGTCTTTTAGAGGGTTTGTATATCAAAACCCAAGAGTCGACATAAAATCTTAATTGCCTAATACTTTATAATATCTTTTAGTATTAATGTATACCAGGCCTAAAAGTTTTTATTAGTTTTCTGTATGTCACTTTCCCTAATTCCTGCTGATGGCCATTCCTACCTCCCTCCCTCAAACCCATCAAACAAAAATTTGGGAATCAGTTTGTTTTTCAAGTTAAAAACGGTGGTGTGTTAGCCCTGTCTCCTGGTAGCTTGCAAGAGCCGAGTGTTAAATTTTCAAGAATTTCAGAAGCCTCTCACCATCATACTGATAGCTGGAAATTAGCCATGTAATTTCCATGTGTCTAGACCGTGGAAATTTACACAACAGTATTTACAGCATGGAAATTGGCAAATGCTACGAGTCACGGTTTGTTTTTGTTTTTGTTTTTTTCTTTTTGTGGACAACCCGTTGTTAAACATTTACCTGCATGCTACTGGTTGTGCATAACAAAGATAACTAAAACAAATTCTCTTCTCTTGCTCATCTCCAAAAGAGGCTTCAGGGTCTGACAAGTTCTGTTATGAAAAGCTGAATACAGAAGGCACGGAGAAGGGAAACTGTGGGAAGGATGGAGACCGATGGATCCAGTGCAGCAAACAGTGAGTGGTCAGCTTCAGGGGCACAGTGAGGGACTCAGAAGCCCTGGCTCAAATGGGAATTGGGCACAAAATTAGTGTTACTGGTTGTTACAGTATGAATTTTAAAAACACATTAGTCAATTTAGAAGCAAACGGCTATGGACCAAGCTGTTGCCATGGCACAGACTCATAACATTTATGTAAAACATTTCTCACGTGTTGTCTTTTACTTGATGCTTGTTTGGAAAGACACTTTGCTAAGTATTAAGACATAATATTTGGTCTTAACTTTCTACTTTTGCTGGAAGGTATGGCCTACAAATATACTAGTATACACAGAGTTTTACAAGCAACATATGTGGACTGTATATATCTTGAGAACAATTCAAAGTGAAGTAATATACATTTTCGATCATTCTGTGCATGCAACACCATTTAACACCATTTGATTTAATTAAGCATGTAACGTCTATATCAGGTTCTCTATCACCTTCTAA
Organism: Proteles cristata cristata; assembly: GCA_017311185.1. Taxonomy (NCBI): domain Eukaryota; kingdom Metazoa; phylum Chordata; class Mammalia; order Carnivora; family Hyaenidae; genus Proteles; species Proteles cristata. The sequence goes on from JAESUZ010001704.1 coordinate 157,200, forward strand.
AAACCATCTAGTTGGTGCATATTGGAGGCATCTTTACTCAGGAAATGAGATATTTTTAGAGCACACTGGTCATATTTTCCCTTGATTGGCTGGGGAAAGTGAAAATTGTGATTTAATAGTTTATTAAGGTTAACTCAAGGACATGATCTATGGGACCATTAAGCTATGGGCCAAATATCCTTCTTTACCTTTCCATAACCATGAGGATTCTCCCAGTTCTGAAGCAGAACAAGGAGTTTTATTTTTCTAGTTAATGATCTCTCTGTTGTGCTTTGTGAAACATTGCTATTCCATGTAGTCTCTGGTGGTGGATGAGGTCTTAGGAGACAGCAGATCTTTGACCAAAATTTCTTTAAAATTAAACCAAAATAATAGACCAGAACTTCTCATCGAATGTCTCACGAGTGAGGCACAGATATTCCAAAATATTTCTCCTCTTTCTAAGGTGACAGACAGTAGGAGGGAATGAGGCCTAAAGTAGTAAAAATGTATGTGGTTGGACACCTGGATTTCATTAGCTTCATTCATTAGCTTAATGTCCTGGACAAACCTGATCATTTTTCTATGTCTCTGTCACTTCAAAAAGTTTGGGAGGCATTCAATTGGATCATTGTAAGAGATAGCTTTTGAGTATCTATAAACCATGCATCCACCAAGGAGTCAAAGAAAATTAATGCATGTTTTCTAAAATGTTTAAAAATTGGGATATATAACATGTAAGCAGAAAGGTGAATAATACACAAATATATAGTTTGCCAAATGATTATTACACGAACCTCCATGTCATTCCTACCTGGATCAAGGAGTAGAACTTGCAGCATTGCAGAAAATGTATCTTTCCCCGCCAGGTGCCCTTGTCTCTCTCCTGGGGGTACTATCATCCAGTTATGGCAATTACTTTCCTGGCTTTTAGAGTTTGGCTGCCTACGTTTTCATCCCTAAACCATATAATTTGCCTAAGGTTTTGGTATAAAAGGAATCATACTTCATATATTATTTTATCTCTTAAGGTCAGCATTTTAAGCATCCTCTATGGTGTGTGTCCCTGTTCATATTTATTGTTCATTTGTTTTATTTTTCATTCATATTCATATTCACATACCATGATGTATTTCTCCACTCTGTGTGAATTTAGGTGTTTCCGTGTTTTGGCTGTTAGGAACCATACTGCTGTGGGTGTTCTACTGTAACTTAGTGCACATTTGTACATGTTTTTCTAAGGCCTATCCCTAAAAGAAAAATTGCTAGGTCGGAGGGTATATGTCTTTTCAGTACCACCAGATGATGTCACAGCTTTCTAAAATGACTATGCTAGTAAACCCAACCATCAGTAATATGCATATGAGACTTTTGTTGAATCACATACTGACCAATACTTGGTATTATCAGATGGTTTACTTTTACCCTTTCTGGTGGGTAGAAACTGCTATGTTATTGTGGTTTTAATGTGCACTTCCCTGTTTGCAAATGGAATTTAGTACATTTTTGGGTATTTATTGGACATGGGTTTCCTTTGCTTTGATGTGGCATTTCAATTCTCTGCCCTTTTTTAGGGGAGAGTTCATTGTTTACTTAACAAATAAGCTGGAGGGGGCTGCTCTCATTGTGGGGGGGTGTCACTTAACAACGTCTCTAAGGACCCAGATGATCTCGAACCCTTAGCATGTTGGAGTTTCTGTCCTGCTTGTGATCTCATGATGGCAAGCTAGATACAAAGCATGCACATTTAGAGACAGGCAGTGTGGCGGTGGGAACAAAATGTCTTCTCCCTGTAGGGCTTGAACCTCTTATCCAGAAAGCGACGTTCTCCCCAGCAACTTCCTATCTGGCTTCTCCTCAAGTCACCACACCCAGGGGCTACTTTTAGCTCTCTTAGGGCAAGACAGAGGGACAGCTAGGAAAGTGGGTGTGGGGGTGGGGGGTGCCATGACTAGCTCAGACACCAGTCCTGATTGGCCTCTAGAAGCTGGGCATGTTGCTACCCAAGCAAAACTGTGATCCTCTTAGCAAGGAAGGTGTGGGTCATAGCCCACCAATAGTATTTGAACACCTTTTTATTTAGAAGGAAAGAAAATATATTCCATTTTTGAATACATGTGGGCTGAATAGTTTTGATTATTTTGAGCTTGATTCCTCCTATCCTGTTCTGCTTTTGTTTTTATTTGACATGCTCAGTGATGTATTCTGTGGATTTTTACTCTGTACCAATCTTACTCGAGCTCCACGCATTGGTCAACTTCAGGGTGAGATCATCCCAACTTCCTTCTACCATCAAGGCCGAGTGATTGACTGCAGGTAATATATTAAATTTTTGAAGACCTAATGGATCATGAAAATGACAAATTCAGAAAAATCAAGTGAAATTTTTCTACTTCTCATAAGAGGACTGTTGACTTTAATTTTATGATCACCTTAAATGTGTAGAGTTAAGAAACAAAGTTGTATATTGATTTACGAATTACATTTGCTCAAAAATTGGACCACTTAATAGTAGGAGGGCCTTTTTTGTAATCATAATTGTTGAATAGAGTTACAGTGTCCACTCTGACCCACGGTTAAAGCTTTGAGCATTGTAATAGGTCACTATTTGAACACTCTGAGTGTTTTATTTTTTATCACATATTTCCGGTTTAGAAGATGGTTTAATACTCAACATAGAAAGCATATTTATTAAGATATTATTTATAGTTGTAGGCATACATTTGATATCCAGTTATCTGTGAGTATAGGGCACAGGAAGTGTGAGGCTTACTTTTTAAACCAAGATGGTACTCATGCAGATGGTACTGTTGTGGCCCCAAACGTCTGGGATTCCCCCACAGAACTGTCTTTAGCATCTGCAAACTTTAATCTGTAGTATCCTTAGAGTAGCAAACCTTCATCTTTTGTGAGTGAATGTAAGATTTGGAAAAATAAAAAAAAAAAAAACTTTTGAAGAAGATTTAGTAAATTGGTTGGGTGAGCAAATTGAAAAATGTTCTCTTGCTCAAATGATGGCTGTTTTTGTTTTTGTTTTTGTTTTTTTTTAATTTTTCTGTAAACAATTCTAACCAGGTCCTAGACAATAAGATCCTTCCTGGAATAAATCGTAATTTGGTTACTTAGATGCATTCTTTGAGTGTGTAAGTTTTCACACATCTTTAGATATGACAGCCTAAGTAAATTATATCTTCTAAACTAGTATATTGGGAAAATATTCAGCAAGTTACTCTGTTGGTCATTATAGCATCGATTATTCTTCAAATTCAGGTTTTCCCCAACTCTGACGTTTTAGAAAGAAATATCAGTAGAGACAAATTGGTTTTGTCTCTCCACCATAAATAATCCAGTTCTCTAAAGTAATCATAATGATTCTCAGAGTATTTTCATTTGCTACTTTGGCTCAGCGTCTGCCTTTCTGTACCACGACTCACCTGAAGGCCTTGGAGGGGCTGGTGTAAAAGCTTGCTTCTTTTGTTTTTAGACAGCTCCCCCTTAGTCTTTATGCTGGTCTTGACTACAAGTGAAGATTTAGAATATTCTTTGTGCAAATGACATTTTTTGCCTAATAGCATGCAATGCAATAATGGCAATGAAAAATATTTCCTGTCATCATGCTCTTTTATTGAGGGACTCGGAAAGGAGAAAGGAAGAGAGAGGTGGAGAAATTCTAGGAGCCATCCATGTCCACTGACGGCCTCTTTAATTTCATGAAGAGCAAGCTTCATTCGTGTTGGCATTCTGTTTCTAACTATGGTGCTAATGGTTGTATGAATATCTTTCTCCTTTTAGTGGTGCTCATGTGATTTTAGATGATGATACGGATGTTGGCTATGTAGAAGATGGAACGCCATGTGGTCCATCCATGATGTGTTTAGATCGGAAGTGCCTACTGATTCAGGCCCTAAATATGAGTAGCTGCCCACTTGATTCCAAGGGTAAAGTCTGTTCAGGCCATGGGGTAAGTAGGCATTAGTGTTTCAGTTCAAACCTTTATTGTCTGGCAGCCTCAAAGTTCACAGTAGTCAGACTTCCATTTCAGCCATTCTCCTTTTGTGCCTGCTGCCAGTATCTATGCACTGGCTATGATAATTTCCAGAGTATCCTCATCTGCATATATACCGTATGGTTTTATTTGTGTTGTTTGTTTTATCATTGGCTATTTATATTTCCCACATTGTCTATACCTTGTCAGCTAGAGGTGGAAGAAACTGATAGGGTCCCTAAAAGAACTGTAGACCCCACGTGAACTACTTCATGCCATTCAGAATAACTTTAGTCCTCTCCATATTGCCTTTGGCTCCTCAGCATGTATACTGAGTATCCGTGTGTACAAGATCACATAGACTAGAGGTTGAATCACTGATCTAATTCATATGTTTAAAGTTGTATAGTTCTGCTCCAACCATTACCAGCTGAAGCGAAGATACTTTCTCTACTCATACCTGCATATATTTGTAATTCTGTGAACAAAGTGAGCAGACACTTCCTGGCAAACCGAGGGTTAATATCTAGAAACAAATTTTAATAATTATTGAAATTAGCTTAGTAAAAGAAAGATATTTCAAAATGTATACAGACTTTAGAAATGGAATAAAAAAGAAACACGAAGAAATTGAGAGTAATAACATAAAAGGAGAATGCTGCAAGGAAGGCAAAAATAACTCAAATAATTCAAAATATAGCTAGCTAGCAGATGACATGGAGTACAGCGAGGCAGAGAGGCCTTAGAAGGATATGCCTAATAACTTCTTAGAGTTGGGGCTTTGGTTGAATCCTAGACTCACCAGTCAGTATAGCTTAGTGATTTAGAGCATGGTTTTGGAGGCTAGAAAGAACCATGGGTTGAGTCCTGGTTGTGCTTCTTGGTCTCCTAGTGACTTTACATAAGGCACTTACCCTCTCTCAGCCACCAGGGTGCTAGTATGGGGATTAAATTAGATGCTATACGTAAAGCACTTGGCATAGGTACCTAGCACATAGTGAATGTTCAATAATCACTATGTTAAAATAAAAGCACAAGGCAGACATTTCAGTTATTCCTCTGAAAATGTCATAAAACTTAATGTCTAGAAAGGCCCTTAACTTTCTACTATTCCTCCCATTTTTTCATCTTGTTAAATAAAAGGTCGAATTCAGCCTTGTTAATCCCAACCATGCTATTAGACCATTTCAGATTAAAAAGCTTCTTATACCAGTAAACTGATATTCAGTGTATCATCTCTAATGATCTGTCTCTGAATGTATTTCACAGGCAGATAAGGGCTTAAACACCTCTATCTATAGTTGGCAGATGATTGTTTATTTCATGTAAATTACAAGTCCATTCCAGCATACTGCTTGGTCTCCGGCACAAACAAAAGGAGACAAAAATCATTCTAGGAGGGTCTTCAGCCTGGCTGCCTGAGGGAGGGGTGATACCAAGGGCAGTCAGGGGAGGTGGGTATGGTGCCCATTTGGACATGGTGAGGTAAAAGAATGCATTGGTGATTTATATCGTCTGGTCTTTAATCTCTGGCCCTGCTGCTGGAGCCCTTTATCTCTTAATTCCTTGAATTAAGCATATGTTTCTGAAGTATATTCCTAGAAAACAAGTACTTCTGAAAAAAACCTACATTGTCAGACATTTGTGTACCTAAATAATATCAATATAAACAATATTTAATATAAAATTTTCTTCTTTTCTGAGACACCTGGTTGGCTCAGTTGGTAGAGTTATGTGAGTCTTGATCTCAGGGTTGTGAGTTCGAGCCCCACGTTGGGTGTAGAGACTGCTTAAAAATAAAATCTTAAAAAACATTTTTTCTTCTTTTAATGGATATTTCTCTATAATTAACAAGAAAACACCCCTCGACAATTTTGTGTATATGTTATCTCCTCTGGTCAACCATGGAGGACTTAAAACATTCAAATTGGCTTTTAAAAGCTTCTTCCCTGTCCCATGTCTCTTTTACATTTATCACCATTATTCAGAAAAGTACAATGAGGGGCACCTGGGTGGCTCAACTGGTTAAGTGTCCGACTTCAGCTCAGGTCATGATCTCATGATTTGTGGGCTCAAGCCCCACATCAGGCTCTGTGCTGACAGCTCAGAGCCTGGAGCCTGCTTCAGGTTCTGTGTCTCCCTCTCTCTCTGCCCCTTCCCTGCTCCCTCTCTGTCTCTCTCAAAAATAAATAAACATTAAAAACAATTTTTTAAGAGCACAATGAAATTGTCCCATTTCTGTTCTTTGTTCTTCACAGGTGTGTAGTAATGAAGCCACCTGCATCTGTGATTTCACCTGGGCAGGGACAGACTGCAGTATCCGGGATCCGGTTAGGAACCTTCACCCCCCCAAGGATGAAGGACCCAAGGGTTTGTGTGATTTCAGTTTCAATTCATTTCATACTCAAGTTGTTGGTACCCTTCCACTAATGCCAATATAACAAGTTATTACATTTGAAAGGAGACACATCAGAATATCTTTTTTGTCATTCAAATATATAATTCATGTTACTGCAGAATTCAGAATTCTAGAGTGATGTATTGAAATGTTTGAATTTTCCTTTAGTTTAGAACTGAGATAAGGAAGAAGTAAATATACCAATTTCCTTCCTCCCAGTTTCCTTTCTTTCCTATAAACCTCCTTCTTTTTCCATAACCACGTATGTTAATCATTTTACAGTTTGTCTACACTGTGTCAGTTTTCTAATAGATAAAATCTTTTTGGCGGACATGAGACTCTAGACATTCTTCAATATTAGAAACCCTCCAGAGGGAAATTTCTGTCTTCTGTGCTCTGCTTAAATACACTTTTGATTGGGAAGAAGTTGAGAAGCTTCACAGAACTATGTTATTTTTTAAGTTTATTGTTTATTTTGAGAGAAAGAGCAAGAGCACACATGAGGGAGGGAGAGGCAGAGAGAGAGAAGAAGAGGGAGAGAATCCCAGGCAGGTTCTGCGCTATGAGCACAGATACTGACACAGGGCTCAATCTCAAGAACTGTGCGATCATGACCTGAGCTGAAATCAAGAGTCAGACACTTAACCAACTGAGCCATCCAGGTTCCCCGAAAACCCTCACAGAACTTTAAGTCTTCAAAGAGAATATAAAACATCTGGACTATGTTTTAATCAGCCATCAGAAAGAGAGAAATTAGAATTTTAGAATTAGATGGAGTTTCAGTGGCCATCTAGAACCATTTTGCAGATAAGAACACCCAGGCGTCGAAGACAGGTGACATCCTATAGTTATCCAGGCAGCCAGAGACAGACTTGGGACCAGTACCCAGGTGGTTGGTCTCAGGCCCATTCTCTTCTGTTACATTTGTTATAATGTGCTCTTTGTCATAAACACGGTCATCGTTTTCTCCTTATCCCCTCATTCCCAAGCCCCCATATGACTTCACATATCTAAAAAAGTCCTCTGTTGCAATAGGCTTATTAGAGCATCTATAGCATCAAACCTGAGAAGCCAGAGTTTCTAGAACAAAGGATGTGTCCCAGTGACCTCATACATCATGTTCTTCTTTTTCATGGTGCCACTAATGGTATTTATAAATAACTATCATGATCTTTTCCTGCAAGTAGGAAAAGTACATATAGAAATAGTGCTATTTTGATCTGCTTAGTTTTGCATGAAAGCGCATTTAAACTCTCTGAACTTCAGCACTGAGAAAATATGGGGAAGATACAACTTTTAAAAGTATATGAAGCTCCATGATCCTCAATTCCTGAAGAGATTTAGCTGATCCGGGGGCATGTGTAATGTTCAGTAATAGTGGGTGTGCTAAAAACTCTCCATGCATTTACTTAATATGCCTGTGCTATTGAAATTCTGTAAGAAGAATCATAGTCACACCCTCACAGTCTATTTCTGTTCTTCTACTGCTATTTGTAACAAGGAACTAATTCCACTTTTACATTTAGTCTTTAGTTACCTTAAAACTGGAACAAAAAATTCTTGGATCCACCTTCAGAAGTTAGATTTAGAGCAGATTTAAAGCTCTGACAAGAGAAGCAGACGTTCATTCTTTCCAAATTTTCTCTCCATGGCACGTCTGTGATTCTCTTAAAGATCTAGAGGCTGTTTCTTCAAGTGATATATAAAGAAGAGATGAACAGAGCTAAAGTGGCTTAGACTCTGTCCTTTTCATGACATGGGGTCAGGGGTTATCACTTGTCTGATTCTGTCTATTCCCCATTCCCTCACCCACCTATGCCTAGAAAGCTTAGCTGGGAGGTATAAAGCAAACAGCCTCATTCTGGAAAAGAGGAGATTCACAGCCGCCTTCTGTTTTGTTTTCCTTTTCCCCATGGTGCTCTTCTATATTATCTTTTAAAAATAAGTTTTATGACCATTCAAGTAATACTTGTTTATGGTGGAGAATTTTGCAAATAAGGAAAAGATTAAAAAGAAAATAAAAATCACCCTTAATGCCAAAACTCAGAGGTAACTGATATACACATTCTGGTATATTTCTTTTCTGTTGCATGTTTTCTTTTTTCATTATTAATGAAGACAATGGAGCCACTAACATAAAGGCACCCACTGGTTCTAAAATTGTTAAAATCCTCATGACTCTGGTAATATTGATTAAATTGAAAAAACCATTAATTACTACATATGAAGTGCAGCTATTATTGTAAATTATTAGATTTCCAGAAAAGTCAAGCAATTTTAGCATGACTAAATAATAGCTTTATCTATAATGGTTATTAATATCTTTTCATATTCTATTTAAAAATCTGTTACTACATTAGTAAAATGAGGAAGAACAGAAATCAAAATTTTAACACCTTGTTATGGGGTTTTATGATTTTGTTTCTGATATTCTAGGTAAAAGAAAATGATGAGAGATATTATATACTTCTAATTGTATCCAGATAGCAAATTTTTATTGACCACCTACTATTTAAAAGATAGCATACCCTTGGCATATTGTAGGCACTCAATAAATAGTACATCCTTTCCCTTTGGGAGCATGTAAAGGAAATAAGACGGTGTGTGCTAGTGCTGATTTTTAGTTTATCAGTAACCATTTATATTGCTTGTTGAAGAGGAGCAGGTCATGAACTCAAGACACTGAAACAATCTGTACTTTCTTGACTATAGGTGCCAACGTTGCTCCCGAGTGCCAAGGTTTTTCTCTGACTGATTACCATATATTCTTTCTCATGATCGAATTAGTTTGGTTGGCACTTGCCTTATTTGCTTAAAAATTTTTTAATGTTTTATTTATTTCTGAGAGAGAGAGAGAGAGAGAGACAGCATGAGCAGGGGAGGGTCACAGAGAAAGGGAGACACAGAATCTGAAACAGGCTCCAGGCTCTGAGCTAGCTGTCAGCACAGAGCCCGACGCGGGGCTCGAACACACGAACTGCGAGATCATGACCTGAGCTGAAGTCAGATGCTTAACCAACTGAGCCACCCAGGCACCCCGGCACTTGCCTTATGGATCACAGTGTTTGGGTGCTTCTCAACTGCTTGCCACATACAGGGGGCAAGACCCAAGTGACCTGTCATACCCATGGATGAAGGCTTTTCTGTATAGATACAGTGACAGGGCATTGAAAAATACTTAAGTTTTATGTAACTTTAGTGTGTTTTCTTGTTATGGAGGAAAGAATTCAAAAATAAAACAGAAAATATTGCCCTTTTTATTATTAAAATGGGCATGAGAGATAGATCATATACAACTGCAGGCCTCTGAATCAAAACATAATTAGTAAAAATAAAGGAGAACTCCGTGACTTTGTTTCAGCTGATGAGGGTGTCAGAAATGAGCCAGTGTGCTTTGGATGTTTCTCTTATTTTAACATCAAGTTTCTGGAAGAACAAAAATTCAAACTCTCCCATCTGGGTAGGAACACACACACACACACACACACACACACACACTATTGCTATTCAATCAAAAAGAATAAAATCTTGCGATTTGCAACCATGTGGAGAGAACTGGAGGGTATTATGCTAAGCAAAATTAGCCAATCAGAGAAAGACAAGTATCATATGACTTCATTCTTATGAGGAATTTAAGAAACAAAACAGATAAACATAAAGGAAGGGAGGCAAGAATAATATAAAAGTAAAGGGCGGGGGACAAAACATAAGAGACTCTTAAATATGGAGAACAAACTGAGGGTTCCTGGAGGGCTTGGGGGAGGGGGGAGGGGCTAAATGGGCCAGGGGCTTGCGGGAGGAGGAACCTGCTGGGAGGAGCACTGGGTGTTATACATAGGGGATGAATCACTGGAATCTACTGAAATCATCATAGCACTAAAGGCTAACAAACTTGGATGTAAATTAAATAAATTAATTAATCTATTATTTAAAAAGCTATAAAAATATTGTCATTGAAGTTACTCTGCACTTGTTGACCCACAGTTTAAAGACTACCGGTTTATTTGCTCCAATGTCTCAACCCAAAATTATTAAAAAGCAAGAAATAGCATTTCAAAGCAAAAACCATGTGAGCAAAGATTTTTTTAAAAAAGATTTCCTATTACATATTACTTCACTCATGTTTTCTTTTTTTTTAATTTTTTAAATGTTTAAAAGTTTATTTTTGAGAGAGAGACAGTGTGGGCAGGGGAGGGTCAGAGAGAGAGACACACACAGAATCTGAAGGCAGGCTCCAGGCTCCGAGCTGTCAGCACACAGCCTGATGCGGGGCTCAAACCCACAAACTGTGAGATCATGGCCTGAGCCGAAGTCGATGCTCAACCGACTGAGCCACCCAGGCACCCCTTCACTCATGTTTTCTACATTGTCTTTTACTTCCCATATTTTACTTATGAAGATTCTTCTGGCCCCTCTTCTCCCAGCATGTGTCCACTGAATTCACTGAGAGAAATTATTTTGGCTTGTCCTGATAGGGTAGAATAAGTTTGCACCCTTTATTTTTTTTATTATAGTTTATTGTCAAGTTGGTTTCCATATAATACCCAGTGCCGATCCCAACAAGTGCCCTCCTCCTTGCCCATCACCCCCCTTTCCTTCTTCCCCACCCCCCATCAACCCTCAGTTTGTTCTCAGTATTTAAGAGTCTCTCATGGTTTACCTCCCTCTCTCTCCCTAACTATTTTTCCCCTTCTTCTACCCCATGGTCCTCCGTTAAGTTCCTCCTAATCCACCTATATGTGCAAACATATGGTATCTGTCCTTCTCTGCCTGACTTATTTCGCTCAGCATAACACCCTCAAGGTCCATCTATGTTGCTACACATGGCCAGATTTCCTTCTTTCTCATTGCCATGTAGTATTCCATGGTATAGATAAACCACATCTTCTTGATCCATTCGTCAGTTAATGGACACTTAGGCTCTTTCCATGTTTTGACTGTTGTGGAGAGTGCTGCTATGAACATTGGGGTACACGTGCCCCTATGCCTCAGCACTCCTATATCCCTTGGGTAAATTCCTAGCAGTGCTATTGCTGGGTCCTAGGGGAGTTCCATTGTTAATTTTTTGAGGAACCTCCACACTGTTTTCCGGAGGGGCTGCACCAGTCTGCATTTCCACCAACAGTGTAGGAACGAGGTTTGCAATCTTTAAAAGGCCTGGACCTCCCACATACTAGAGGAGAGTCAGTAGAAGTACCAATAATTTTTGTCAATTTGTGGGCATCTTTTCATGGTGCTTCTTATGCAGCACATTGGAATTCTTCTCACTGAATGGTTTGCATCCTCATTACAGGGGAAAAGAAAAGAAAAGAAACTGATACGTATCATGTTTTCGTTGATAAGGAAGGGCAGAGATGCGGAAGCTTTGGTCAGACCCTGTCATTATGTCCGCAGTCATCAAATCAGAGATAGAAGTGGCCATTCAATCCAGACTCATTGTTTTACAAATGAGAAAACTAACTTAATTATCAGGGGTAACAGAGCCAAGGGTAAAACATAGAGCACCTGGTCTTGAGCCTAATATTTTTTCTGTTATTGCACACTGACTGCCTCACTTCAAACTAAGTGTTGTTATTCTGTGGGTTCTCACAGCACAGTAGTAAGTACAAAGAGTGAGACCATGAACAAGTCATGATTAAGCATATTAGCTCATCCATTGCTTTTCAGGGGAGTATTATGTTATTAGCATTTAGAATTTTGAAAATAATTTCTAAGTCTTAATACCTTGAAGAGCATTACTTAGCGTTTACATTTATCTTTGTGTACATCTTGTTGATAATTTCCTTTGTGAGTGCACAAATCTTTGATTTTGTAGTTCAGATGATTAGATATGAGATATTATAGTTATATATGATTATGCTCTTGTAAAATTATGTATCCCCTATGTATTTTTCTCATCAGTAATGGCCTCATCCATAACTTAAGGATTTACCAGGTTTTAAAATTTTTTGGTAACTGAGTTTATTTTGTTGGGATTCAGAAAAACTCCATGATATTTCCATTGACAGTATAAACTGACTGAAATAATATTCTTACATGAAATTAATTTGTTTTTCATCTTTTTAGACATCTGTCCCAGTGTATCTGAAGTGAAATTATTTTTTTTTAATTTCATGGAAAAGAGTAAGGAGATCTGATTGTATGTCTAACAATGAAATACGGAGCTAGAAAATATATGTTTGTCATGCCAATATTGTATTCTAAAGTACAGAGAATATATTTAGTATTTATTTCTGATCTTAAATTTTAGAAAATCATAAATCCCTGCAGAACGAACTTTGGTTTATAGAATTTAAATGATGGCTTTGATGCCTCCTGCCTTTGTAGTATTAAGGATGCAGGATTATAGCGCCTTTGGCTTATTAGCATCACATGGATGAAATAATGCACCTTTTTGTTTCAGAAACTCTCTAAACGTAAGAAAAAAAATAGCTCCTCAGTTTCAGAAGTACAATTTCACGCTATCTGAAGCATGACTGGTCTGTGGAAGAATTCTACATATAAAGTAGAATGTCTTAACAAAAGGAGAAAAGTTAGAGTTTGTATCTTAATATTATATCCTTATCAAAAATTCTGCCTTTTAGTACATGTAAGCCTAGATAGTGGGGAACCAACACTAAAAACAATGATAATAATAAACCAACAAACAACAGAAGTTAATAAAACAAAAATGAGGACGTACTGCTAGGAAATAAAGAATTTCCACAAACAAGCTATAACACGAAGGTAAGTATGTTAAAGAGTTAGGGAACAAAGTTGAATCCCTAATTGCGGGATTGTGTTATTAGCTAGAGTCTTTATGAGTTCCATCTCCAAGTTTGGCAAGATGCAAAGAAAAGTAAAGTATATCATCATGGACCCAGCATAGTCCCTGGAGCAAAAAAACCCATCTAATAGATAACAAATGAACAAATGAATGCATGAATGAATGAACAATTATAGTTATATCATAAGTAAATTAGTATAGAGGTAAAAAGGAGAGCATTGACCCCCAAAGGTCCAAGAGAGGTTTTTTGTTTCTTTTTCAATAAGAAGGTAAATCCTTTGTAGCTGTGAGGAGCAGCTGACACCTCTGTTTTCAAATTTGTCCCCCAAAAAATCCACCCACTTGTGAGCCCCACAATTAATTCATGTCCGTTTAAAAGCAGATAGAGACACCACCCACTGGAAGAGATAACCCTGTTAAGTATCATGGTAAAGAGTCAAGGCTATTTTACATACGTTTTCACACCAGAATTAAAGGTAGCGGGCAAACAAGGAGGAGGGGGAAGACTTTCGAAAAAGCTCTTTTGCCCACTTTTTAAAATTTTGTTTTGGTGTTAGAAGTAGTTATCAGTTAAGAATTTGGCGGTGATTATTCTTGCTCAGCAGAGATTACACACTCTATCTGTTGCTGTGGAATGTGTATCTGAAGCATCTATAGGGAGGCCCCGCTCCTCTGGCTGGTTTCGAAAACCCACATGACGGATTGCCCCATTCTTTTGATGCTACAGAGAGGAATTACATCTGTAGCAAATAAAAAAGCCTTTTTAAGTTGTTATTTTCTTCATCACTCACGCAGTTATAATTTTTAAAAATTAACAAATATTCATTGACTACCACATTTTACAGGTGTGTGCATGTGTGTTTCCTACAATTTAGCATACGTAGCTTATATAAAAATTGAAGAGGTAATAGGAGTTTCAGGTATGTTGGCTCTGAGGGCCAATGCCTAAATCTTAAGCAAAAAAAAACCCCAAATTGTAAAATAATACATCCATGTTAATTTAGTATTCTGAAGGCAGTGATTTTCTAAGATCTTAAAAAGTGAGTATTCATATTTGTAATACCTTTCATTCCAGTATTTGACTCCACAGTTTGGATATCTGAGATATGGTTTTGGTTATTTTGAATTATAATGTACTGTCTTATGTGGAAAACATCACCACCACCTTATATGTAGGTCTTTTTTCCATTACCCTCAATGCCCTCAGTAAATTTTCTCCATTTTCTGTTTCCTTTTTTTTTTTTTTTTTTTTTTTTGCTTTTCATTAACAACTCAGATTGTGCCTAGCTGAGGATAAAACTAGAATCTCTTACTCGTACTGTTTGCCTGCAATTAATTGAAGTACAGCTGCTCACCAGCGTGGGCGATCCAAAGTTCTCTCTCTTCTTTCGGAGAGTAGTGGGGCAAAAAGGTCAATGAACACAATACTAAGCCTTAAAAAACTGTGAGTTCAAATCGTGGTTCATTGTTTAACTTCACCGTCTCACAGCACCCAATCTGTGTGATGCAGGCTTGTCAAAGTTAATCTCTCTTTTCATTAGTAAAGGGGTTTGAAGCCAGCACTTTTGATCGCATGGAGTTATGAGACAAAGTGTGTATATGCCCGCACGGTTGCACGCACGCACACACACAGACTCAATCTTAAATCATCTGCCCTCGGCACTAAACTTCCTCTTGCCTGTGCAGAGAGCGGCTTGGGGGGCTTTGCACACTGTAGGCTCTTTTTGCAACATCTGAAAGCTCAAAGCTCAGCACAGAAGTGGTGATGTGCAGGGGCAGGGCGTGTCTCCGCTCAGTAATCTACCACAGGGTGATCAAAAGCAATCAGTACTTCCCAGTGACCCCGACTTTCTCTGAGCAAAAAGTTTATGCAGTGGAAACTGTAAACAACAACGAAACCCAAACATTGCAGAGTTATGTGAAATACACTTTTCCAGGAGAAAATGTACTTAATTTTAAAGATACTCTGTTTTAAATTTGTAAGGATTTTCACAAAATTGAATGATAAGTTCTGAAGTTTAAAAGAATGCAGTTTCTTAGGCATATGTTACAGTTTGAGAAATTTCTAAAGTATACTGCTGGTGTGTTACTTTGTAGTTAAAATCCAGACTTGCTGTTATTGCAGTTTAAATGACAGTTTAATGCTAACTCATTCCTCGTAGGAACTATAACTCCAATTAGATTATTTATATGTTTAACAGTATTTGTAAGAGAGGATGTTTTTAGGTAGGGTTTGTAGAGCTTGAAGTTAAATTAGCCTCGAAATTATTCTTCAGTATTTTCAATGTGTATGTAGACCTTCATTTTAAATTTTAAAGCAAAGATGTCAGTATTTAACTGACTTTCAAAGCATTTCCTGAATAGATTATTTTGTGTGTTAGTGAAATCAGTGTGTAATTCATTTCCTTTGTTAAAAACATCTCCGTTTTCCCTCCACACAGTGAACATGGCCACAAGCAGGCTAATAGGTGCTGTGGCAGGCACCATTCTGGCCCTGGGGGTGATTTTTGGAGGTACAGGGTGGGGAATAGAGTAAGCATCTTTGTGAGTTTCAGAGTGTTTCTGTTTGGCTCCTCGTGTGTGAGCTGACCATTGTTGGTACCTAACCCCTATCGTGTTTTGTCTCGTTGATGTGTTCCCCTTGCAAGTGCAACTTGTGGTGTGATTTGGATGTGTCTGTGCCGTGTGTTTTTCTCGTGCAGTGAAGAACCTTCTCCTGTCTGGAACAATGTGGGGCATAAAATAATATTGGGGTGCTTATAATGTCTTCACAATTAAGACAATGGTCCAAAAGCTTCCATTGTTCTTCTACTTACAAAAGTAATTTTAAAACAACCTTTTTTGTCATTATTTTTTATTGACAAAAATGCTTTTATGTGAGTGTTTTATTAGTATTCTTATCATGAATGCAATTTTCACTGAATAAATCCACGTATACAACTAGGAATTATTAATAGTTGTAGCTTCTTTTGAAGATCACCTGAATGATAGTCACCAATATTCTCTCCATGTATTTCAAGTGATATGGGAGGCTTTGGCTTAATTCTTTTAAGAAGATATTTAGGATATTGCCTTCATTTTTAAATATAAAATAGATTGAAAGTTCAAATTAGAAATTTTGTAAATATTTGGGACCAAAGAACATGAAAAAGAAAAAGCTATTTATCCAAACCTGCAAAACATTAAGGAAATAGTTGCAATAATCTAGTGGCTTTGTCTTAAAAATAGCCAGTGCACAAATAAATCATGTGTCCCTTGCCTGTTGACTTCTCATGGAAATACAGCTCTTCTGTGTTCTCACGGTTGCTCTGTACTTGATCCAAGCCTCTGAATAGCTGTCAGTTCTCCATGGGATATTACTTTCATGAAGCTGCTGATCTGTAGACTAAAAGATTATCATGATCCCCGCCCCGTCTCTAATTACAGGGAGAACATTTACAAATGTTCTCAATACAGAAATACCCTTTCACATGCTGTCTTTGGGTTCACCGGCATGGTGGTCACACTTCACAGTGGCCCAGGGATGAGTCACTGGTATCTTAAGGAATCACCAGATACCCTCTACTCAACTGGTCCAGACCATGGGCATGTTGATCTTACTACACACATTCCTCCTTAGTCCCAGGAGCTTCAGCCCACAGATGCTCTTCCATACAAGTACTGGGAGACCCAGGCACTGAAATAGTGCAAGGGAAGCAGGCCCGTAGTTCCCACTCCGTGTTGAAGATTACCCGAACCTTCTCTCCCCTGGTTTGAGGGACCTGGACCAGATTTGCACCTGCTAGCTCCCCTCCCATCATCCAGACCGTGAACCTAATTAACCCAGGGCAGCTAGAGATACTGGACATGATACTTTGTTTCTCTTTAGCTGGGAGAAAATAAATCATAAGAGCAGAATTACCATGTAGAGAAAACAAAAACTTTGTCTTGTAAAACTTCACCGTGGATCTGCTGACTGAATTACATATGAAAGTAGCATTCCATTTGCCAGGGGAAACTCTATATATGCATTTATGTGAAATTCCTCCTTGAAGAAAGGTAGTTTTTGAAAAAATCATCCCAATGGTGCTTTTTAGGTTATTTATTGACCATAATTGTGATGTGCTGCAAAGTACCAACTAAGGGATGAATTTTAATAAGTTTCCCTTTGAGCCTTAGAGATAGGCAAACCCCAAGGTGTTTGTTATAAAGCGTAGTCCTTGTGACTAGTGTCTGTTTTCATCATCCTTTCCAGTCCTGTTAGTTTGTGGCTATTTCTGGTTGTGACAGGTAAGTCTGTATAAGTGTATTATTTTTCCTAAAAATAGATTTGTTATTTATTATTCTTGGCTTATGCGCTATTTTTGTTTATTAGTTTACTGATTGTTTTCTTTCAAATTCTAAATTTTGTCATAATTGCTAAATCATAAATATAGTTTTTTTATCCACAATAGTACAATATAAATTGTTTTAACACTTCCTGGCTTAGCTAATAGTGTAGTGTTCATTTAGTCACTAAGGATTCCATGAATAGAAGGTTTGGAATTTGTTTGTTTGGGTATTTTTTTTGAGGGGAGTTATTTCTACTCCTTAGTTTATAATTGTAAATCAGGACTCATCTGTCATGAATTATGTATTGATTCTAATCCCAACCTGTTTTCTGAGCTAGTAAAGTACAAATCAAGTCTAAAGCATAATATATATGGAAATATAAATATTTTCTAAATGTTTATTTCAAAATGTGTTTCCCTGTTAAAACGTGGGGAGGAAATACATGTAAGTGGACTGTTTCATGAGAGCAGGGGTTAGCAAACGTTCTGGAAAGGGCCAGAAGGTAAATGGTTTTGACTCTGCAGGCCACAGGATGTGCGTCACAACCTTGGGACTCTACTGTCTTAGCACAAAAGAAATGTAAACAACATGAAAATAGCTGTATTCCAAGAACATTCCTTTGCAGACAGGATTTGGCTCCTTTGGAGCCAGATTTGGCCAGTAGGCTGTAGTTTGCTGACCCTTGAGTTATAGCATAAGCTTTTCAGTTGGACAAATCTGTGTTCAAATCTTGTCTCTGTCACTACATTCTAGAAGCCACTGTTTCTTCATCTAATAAACAGGAATAATCATAATTCTCACCACGTATGGTTTTTGTGAGAATCCAATGAGATGTTTGTCACATGCTTACAACCGCACCCAGCACAGAGTTAAGTGCTCAATGTAGAGTAACTAACCTGCTTCGATTGCTCTCCTACTACTCTTTATTCTTATTTGTGCATTTCTGAAGGCTACTGAGATTTGTGTTCTGTGGAACTGCAGTGGCTAGTCCTGAGAATGAGTCATAAGCCCACGAGCCTGAAGAGACCGCATCCCTGAGACCCCCCCACTGCAGCTGTCTCCCACCTTTCCACTCGCCCTCACGAGCCCTGGGTGGTCTCTGAATAAAAACATACGACACACACAATTTTAGCGTGGCACCCATTTGTGTACACAGTTGAGGGCACTGATGTGAGCAGAAAAGAGAATTTTTTATGCAGAAATGAACATATGCACAAAGTCAAGGATTTCAGTGGAAATAGCAAAATTGGCCTTATGCTTCTGAAACAGGATATTCAGTTACAATCAGAAGAATTTTGCTGTTAGCGGTGCTATACCTATTAGCATCCTGAAGGATGTGATGTGCAAAATAATTCCTGTACTGACGTTAATGCTGCTTACATTTAAAAATGAGCTAAGGCGTTTTCCCCTGTGAAGTGGAGAGGATGGGCTGTCAGATGTATCAAGTCTTTCTTACTCGGATGGTTGATGGAAACTCTATTTTGTATTTTCTTCCTTGCTGTCCTTCCTGCTCCCTTTTTAAACTATATCTCCAAGCCTCAAATTTCAAATGGGAACTTAAAAGATAGTCTCAGTTGAGCCTGCAGAATCTTTTCTCCATTTCTGCAGAATTATCCAGATGAGTTTTATGCTTCCCCCCGTCTTGCCTTTGGAACCACAGACTGTTTAAACGCTGTAGGGATCCTTTCAGTGAAGAAATGCCTCTAGCTTCCAAGTCACATGTTTATTAGTAACCTCCTTCTGACTTCTTTTATTTATTTATTTATTTATTTAATGTTTATTTTTGAGACACAGAGCGTGAACGGAGGAGGGGCAGAGAGAGAGGGAGACACAGAATCCAAACCAGGCTCCAGGCTCTGAGCTGTCAGCACAGAGCCCGACGTGGGGCCCGAACCCACAGGCCGTGAGATCATGACTTGAGCTGACATCGGATGCTTAACTGACTGAGCCACCCAGGCGCCCCTGACTTCTGTTATTTTTATGTTTTTTATGTTTTTTTAAATTCACTTCTGAGAGAGAGAGACAGAGTGAGCAGGGGAGGGTCAGAGAGAGAGGGAGACACAGAATCTGAAACAGGCTCCACGCTCTGAGCTGTCAGTCAGCACAGATCCCGATGCGGGGCTCGAACCCATGAACCGCGAGATCATGACCTGAGCTGAAGTCGGACACTCAACCGACTGAGCCACCCAAGCGCCCCACTTCTTTTATTTTTTAATGTTGATTTTGGAGAGAGAGAGACAGACACAGAGACAGAAAGAGTGCAAGTGGGGAAGAGGCAGAGAGAGAGAGAAAGACAGAATCTGAAACAGGCTCCAGGCTGAGTTGTCAGCACCCAGCCCCGTGCAGGGCTGTAACTCACGAACTACGAGGTCATGACCTGGGCCGAAGTCAGACACTTGACCGACTGAGCCACCCAGGCGCCCCACCACCTTCTGACTTCGAAATGTTAATTGTTTCCAAGTAGGGGTTTAAAAAAATGTAGCACTTAGGCAACTTTGAGTGCTGCCTGAAAGAGCACTTTATTAGAATATTTTTCCTTCTTTTCCTGCCATCCTTTGCCAGTCAGATTGAGCTAATTCTAATGCACCCATGTTCTTTCTGTGCTCTTTTGCTTCTCTAATTCATGATACCGGGAAAGAGGAGGAGAGGAGAGACGGGTGATGCTGGCAATTGGGGTACATATGCTTCAAATTCTGCGGAAGGTGAATTTAACGGAACTGAACTGTCAGGGATGCAGAAGCTTTAGATTTAGAGGCATTCGTATCCAAGCAGTAGCTCTCCATAGCGTTGGAAGTGCAATGAAGCTGAGTAAATCAAGGCAATTTAAGTGTTGAGCAATTTTTCATGCAGTGTTTACCTCCTGAAACCGCGTAATTGCCTTTCCCTTGTGGTAACAACAGTAGATGGCTCATATGACTTTCTTCCCATGATCCTTTGTCACAGGTCCTAGTGCCACCAATCTCATAATAGGCTCCATCGCTGGTGCCATCCTGGTAGCAGCTATTGTCCTTGGGGGCACAGGATGGGGATTTAAGTAAGCAACGCCGCATGTCTTCTCCTCAGTGGCTCTGGCACTTCTCTTTTCTGCTTACATAACCAGGTTTTGAGTTCCTGCTACAAGATTTCGAGTTTTAGCAGCAAACTGCTAAAAATAAATATTTTTATTCAGAAATGGACTAGAAAAGAAGAAACGTGGAAACCTCAAACGTCATCTTCAGGCTAGTGGGAAAACTTGAAATGTAGAAGGAATTCACAGGCACAAGTTTAAGGAGAATAAAGTAGAGCTTCTTCAGAAGAAGACATTCCAGTGCTTAGAAGCAAGCATTCTGATATATTGTTTTTTATACACAGTAGTCAGGACACTTTGCAGCTGCATGTAAGGGGATATAAATCCTTTGTATCTGTTTCAAACTGGTTTATATTCCACTGACATTTTGAATTTTTCACAACCTAAGTAACTATTCGTTCAATATTTTTCACACATAACACATTACATGTAGCTTTGTGATTTGAAAAGCTTTATTATTTTATAAAAATTAGATTTAAAAAATATATTAATTCCCTAACCATCTGAATTGGTTTCACATTGGAATTTGAAGTCTGTGGCTCTGTGGTACTTAAATATTTGCTAATTAACTGCCAATTAACTGGTATGTTCCCATAGTGACTTTTAGTTTGGATTGTGCATTGATCACTGAACTAAGTTTATTCATATAGACATGGTGGCTATTCACAAATAAACAGTAGTTATGATCCAAATTTGTAAACCTAACTTATCAAGTTTGGATGTTGCCATAGTTCAGGTTCATTGGATAATTGCTTTTCATATCTTTTCTTCGGTCTGTGGTGGCTTGATTATTATGATTTGTAGATAAGACTTCCTGTACCAAATATTCCCTGTGATAAATTAAGCCCCTGCCAGATCTACAGAAACAAATTTAAGTGGGAAATAGGAGCATTACCTAAATTCAAAACCCACTTTGCCTCCATCTGGTTGCTCAACTAAGGACGTTTTTTACTTGAATTATCTAAATAATTGTATTGTGAACTTGGTTCTATTTTATATTTTGAATCCTGAATTCAAATTTTGAAACCAGGTAAAATGTCATTAGAAACCGATAATGAAAGAAAAACAAACTATATGATGATCTAAATAAATTCAGCATTTTCTGATAATTTTGTTATTTAAATCATAAGATTTAATGAGTAAGCCTACGAGTTTTTGAATGGCTTGAACTTGGAAAGTTGTTATCAAATGGTACTTCTCTTCTGCAGAGATATTTGTAAACTTGAACTTGTTTGGTGAGACAGTAGTTTTTGCATCATCCTGTTTTCTTTTTTTCTTTAATTTTTTAATGTTTTATTTATTTCTGAGAGAGAGAGAGACAGCAAGGGTCAGAGAGAGAGGGAGACACAGAATCCAAAGCAGCCTCCAGGCTCTGAGCTAGCTGTCAGCACAGAGTCCAACGCGGGGCTCAAACCCATGAACCGTGAGATCATGACCTGAGCCGAAGTCGGATGCTTAACTGACTGAGCCACCCAGACGCCCCTGCATCATCCTGTTTTCAAAAACACACACGAAATGGACAACTCATATTTGAATTCTCATTTTGGTATTAACAAGACATTGCCCAGATAATGAGTCACTGATGATCTCTAGGGCACTCTCATGTGCATATATATTTATCTATAATAGATAATATATATGTATATATATATATATAATAGATAATATATATATATATATTGTTTTGTTTAGTCCAGCCTAATTCAAGCAAGAAGTTTTCTTTGTGCCATATAACTATAAAAAAAGTCATTGCACATTATAGTAGTTCCATGATCTGTTCTTATTTTAAAATACTTCCTTGAAATGTTTAATAAATATGCCTTAAGGAAAAAAAATTTGGCCTGTGCCCAAGCTTCTGTCTTCTTGGCATCAGGAAGCCTCAGTTTCAAAGGACTGGAAGACAGTCCTCTGCATCTCTGACGTCCAGCCACACGCAACGCCAAATTTACTATCTCAGCCTTTGGAGACAAGAGCACTATTCTGTAGCAGGACCTCAAAACAGTGGCCTGGCCTAGCGCACAGCTTGAATTGCATGTTTCTTTGGGGGAAAATGGAAAAGCCTTTATCGCTGTGTATATAAGTGGATTAGGCCCTGTACAGATGATTTATATCTGAGAGATATGTCTACTCATCGGAGGAACAGAAAAGGGAGGGGAGACGGACACTTAGTAAGGTGAGAAGCAGCCTCTCCTGACGGCCGAGCGGGCACTGCTGTGCAGACCTGCACACTGCTGCGCTAAGCCAATGCCCTTTCCCGTGCTCTGTGACCCTAAGAATTACTTTAAAGGAAAATGTTGTAGGAAGGCACACACACAATAATGTGAAGTATCTTTATGCCCTAAAACTAAAGAAAAACTGAAGACAGAGTAATTCTTGAATGTTAGTAGTTTAAACTTGGAGACAACACTGTTCTTCATGATGACTATTGGTTGCTACATGAGGATCTGAATTTGCTTTAGATTTTAAGAGTAGCCATGTGGTTTATAGTAAACATTAAAGAACTGCTTCTACTTTGCAAGAGAAGACATTGGGTGCCAAATGATACAGTTTAGGTTTTCCCACCACTTGGGCAATTTGGGAGATTATTAGTCTAGAAGTTATTTGCTAAATGAACTGAGTTATTTCAGTTTCTTGTTGAGTTCACTGTAAATACAAAAGAGGGTCATTGAGAATCAGAAGTTGAAAATAGTGTTTAAAGGCGATTTCTCTGAATACTTTTATTGGAAATCCTTCCTGAATTGCGTTTTACTAGAAGAGAAAAGCAAAGCATATAACACAGTAGCCTGAGAATTTGAGGGTATATGGACTTTTAGATTAAATGAAAACACGTTAACTGCTCAGAGACAGTGTTGCTTTTTCCCAAAGTCACATTTTTTGAGTCATAACACTGTAACTTCAGTGTGGAAGAAGTTCCATACTGCACATGACCTGTTCAAATACATTGAGAAGATACCTCTGCTCTGACCCCTGACATTGTCTGTCATTCTTTATAGCTTTTGTCTTAAGCCATATTTCCTCTGAAATAGGTGGTAAAAAGCATGAGTGTATGTGAGTGTGCATGCATGTGTGAATGTGTACACTTTTGTGTGAACACATGATAATGAAGTTTTGTTGAGATAACTGTGATAAAAAATAATACAAGCTTATATGACATCTTTTCAGCAGAATGATAGAGTCTGCAAGCTTTGCTTAATGCAAACAAGACATCCATAAGCAAAGCTGTAGACCTCCTGAGAAGAAAAAAGTGCCTTTTGTGGTAGATTCTTTTATTTAACATATTCTGATGTGTGGGGTATTGTGGTAGGTACACCTTTTCAACTTCCGTTAGTCTGCATCCTCCGGAAGTATGAAGACCCTTAGGGTGATTTAGCGGGTGGATTCTCAGTCTATGGGGTGTTAGAAATTTTCTCTGAGAAATCCTGTGAAAGATGAAGGTAGGTTCTTGGCACACCAATTTGTCCCACTTTACCCCCATATCTGCATTTATTTACGTCCCTCCCACCCCCAGGTTCCTTTTTGTCTCCATCACCTACACACGCAGAATAAAGCAGAGCACTGGCAGTCTTGGTCCTGGTTGACGAATGAAGACGCACAGCCTCATTCAGTTTTGCATAGTAATGCTGCTGGCTTAGATGATTAGGGCTGTTGCTTCCTAGCCTTTAGAAAAATGAAGTAGATGAAGGATCATTTGAGTAGCATCTTCCTCTCAATCTTAGGAAAGGTAGCAAATAGATGAAAAGAGGATTTCACGTTTCCATTTAAAAATGAACCGAATTGCTCATATCCCCTTGGACATGGGTTTCTATCTGACATTCCCTAAGTTTGAACACAGAAATTTAGATGTGAGCAATACAGTCGTTTACATTGCATACAAAGTGTATGAACACTATAGGCAGTCAGAAAGTGAAATTCTAGGCGATCATAGGAAAACAACCTGAAGGTAACAGTGACATAGTTTGTTGATTTGAGGATTAGCATTGAGCTCTCACAACCATATTACCATGTCTCAGACTGTGGAGCCCTGTTACCACGTCCCACCGCCCCACTGCTTGCTCCCTACATCTCCCTCAGTATGATTCGGTGGCAGTAGCGGTCATACTGGCTTGGCAGAGCTGCTCTTGACCTTAAAAGTGTTACTTTAATAAGTCTGTATAATAATCTGTTGTGATTTCCTCCCTATGAATAGTTATTTGGGCTACAAGTTCTTACTGAGCCTGATTTTGACTGATTTTAAGCAATTCTGTTTGGTCTGTGTTCCATTTCATAGGACATATTAAAAGATTAAAGAAAAGGTGATCACATAAGTGATACTTAAGGATCATATCTGGGTTTACCACAAGGAGAGTTGAATTGTGTGAATGTCAAGTTGGATGAAATTTGAAAGGAATTTAATACTGCCAATTATATTTTCTCAAAAGGGTAAATGCCTCTTTATTTTGTTTTGGTTTTGATTTTTATAGGATTAGGAAATGGAATCAATTTTAGCTCCTCTTTCCATGGGGGTAACCAGACTGCTGCTTCTCTGAATTCCACGACCATATCCCAGTGGGAAATAAGGAGCCTCATTCCCTTAATTCCTACAATTCCGGAGTTAGGCACTTTCTCACTCAGACCTAGCAGGCTGGCCAGGAAAAAGCAGGTTAGCCCCCCACCTCAGATCCCTGGGGAAGTGACCTCAGTCAAAGGTGGTGTTGGAGGGGTTGAGGGAAGGGGTCTTGGTGAGTGGTGATGACTCATCATGGAAACAGCAGAAGGTGGTAGCCAGGGGTAAATATGTTCCCTTGAAAGAACTAAAGCCTTTACAGATCTGAGAGGGGTGTTGTTACCTGAAGAGCATTGTTTTAATTTTGTATAGATACATACGTGGACAATGTATATTGTAGACAAAAGTGCAGTTTCCTCAGATGTCAGGAGGATTGGTGAAAGCTGGGTTGATGCAAGGTTTATGGATTATGCTAACATTTTATAATGATCCAGAAACACTGTACGGGTTATGACGAGGACATTTGCTGCCTTCCTGGTCCTAGTGAGCAGAAGGAAGTCAGATGAAACAGCTGTGGAAGGAAGACAACCATCTCCCCATGATAGTTGTACTTTCATATTACAATTGAGCGAAAAGACTTTTTTCGTACAGAAAATTCAGGCCAGGCTGTTCTCAAGGTAAGGTGAGTTCTCACGACTCACCATAGTAGTTCTGCAATTTATACACGAGGAGCCTCACAGTCAGCCTGCCACAGGAGGGTCCCCCTCTGCCCTCATCATGGGGCCATGCCTTCCTCCTGCTGTGGCATCTGTGGAGGAAATACAGCGCCCTGGTGGTATTCAGAGTCCATTTCCCCATAGAAAGAATGGTTTTACAGGATGGCTTGGCCTCTTGGTCTGACCTGGGAAACCATTCATCCTCTAGAATATATTTTCTTTAAAATAATGTAATCTAAGTTTCAAAAACTGACTTTTGAAAGGAGCACAATCTTTTGGGCACTGGGAGTTGACTGTATGCCAAGCTGAAATGGAATTTCATATCTCCACTTAAAAATGAACTAGATTGCAGTTATGACCTTGGACATGGCTATCTATCTTCCATTCCCTGAATTTGAATAAGGGAATTTAGATGTGAGCTGTGTAGTCACACGCGCAGCACTAGCTCTCTTGATCTTTCCTTTACATTCGTTTTAATTGAGGGGACGTTAGTTTCATGTTTCTCTTCGATTTCAGCGACACACAGCTAAATTGGTTGGAGCACCTGGTCCTTCAGGGTCATTCGGCAAGGTCAAGCAGTCTTTGTTTTTCCTCACCTCACCCACGGGTAGAATTGTTCTTTATACATCTACTTTTAAGAGCTGTGAGTGTGGGTAGTAGGCACAAGCCCTGTGCTCTGCAGCCAACGAACTCTGCCAGATGCGTTAAGGGGGACGTCCCTTTTGG
Source organism: Proteles cristata cristata (assembly GCA_017311185.1). Classification (NCBI taxonomy): domain Eukaryota; kingdom Metazoa; phylum Chordata; class Mammalia; order Carnivora; family Hyaenidae; genus Proteles; species Proteles cristata. Next base: position 183,631 of record JAESUZ010001704.1, read on the forward strand.
TCTCAAAGCAGCAGCCATGACTGCTTTTGAAAATATTGGCTCAAAAGAAAGTTCTTGGAGGTGGTGGGGAATGGGGAAGAAAGGAAGTAGCACTGTTGCAAATAGCGTTTGCAGCAATGGGTTACCTGCTAGGCCAACAAACCACAGGCTTAGGCCATTAACAAAGACATTTTAATGAAAACTTTTACAAGAAAAGGGAGATTTTCTTTGCAGATTTTAAAAATTTCTGTTATTTCAAAAGAGAAGCATCAAAGTGGCCATCTGGGAGAAATGAGAACTTTGCAGGATGCCTTTATACATATTTTGAGCTTTGGTATTGTTTTAATTTTGAATTATGTGTGGGGAAGGAGGAACACACTGTCGTTTTTTGGCACATAGGGCCGGAAGGGTATTCAGCTGGCCCTGAGTGGGCAGGGGCGAGAGGGGGCTCGGGGACCCCTCGCTCTCCGGTTTTGCATGATGCCGCGGTGGCAACAGCATTGCACCCGCCCAGCGCGCACACTAAATGCATGAGCCCCCTTGCTTGATGCCCCACATGAAGCCAGACCATGGGGAGGTTGCAACCAACTTTTGGTGTTGCCTTGTGGTGTCTTGCTGGTTCTTTTCTCTTTTTAAATAATAGGAACCACTTTTTAGGAGACTGGACACTGAGAGCAAGGCATTTTAACTTGCTTATTTCCACTGAGCTTAACTGCTGCATTTGCTTAACTAACCCGAGCCTGTGTCCATTCTCCTTTGGGTGTACCGTCTTGCTGTGCACTCTGGTTTTCAACTGTGTAGATACAAAAAATGCTTGTTCCACAGTGGGGTAAGAGCTCACACACCCAAGGCAGCAAGATAGCGAACGAGGCTCCTTGCCATCTTGGCAAAGGCCGACCCACTGGTACAGAACTCTCACGTCCTGGAAGGAAGCAGCTAGAAACCCTTCGGAGTCGTGCATAGTTCCCCTAAGAGCCCCCTACAATGCAGGAAGAGCCCTCCCTGTAATGTTCATCTAGTTAAAATTAGTCACATCACTCACTTCTGAAACAAGAGACAAATTGGGCTGCGGAGGCTTCCAGTGATTTAAAATGAACAACTCAAAGCTTCTTTTGGTCTTTACAAATGGATCTACTCTAGTGGAGATGTTGTAAAGACATTCAAAAGTGTGAGCTGTTCTGTTTCCAGTTATTTTGGGAAATCTGCCTCCGTGTGAGTTGATTACTTCGCTCTGGAACTAGCGTGGTTGTCATTATCATCGCGCTCCTCTCGCCATGATCTGATTAATATTGTGGATTTTTCTCTCTCTGCCTGCGTCTCTGGAAGAAATGTCAAGAAGAGGAGGTTCGATCCCACTCAGCAAGGCCCCATCTGAGTCGGTGGCACCGGGTGAGCGGTGCTTTGCGCTGTTGGGTTCTGGGCGTGACAAACCCGCAGCACCGTGGCCGGAACTGTTAAGTCTGTAAACAAGAACACTGGGTGGTAACGACCACAGAACTGAAGCTGGGGGACAGGGATGGGGCAAAAGGAAACTGTCCTTTTGGGAACTAATTTCGAAGAACCCCTCTCACCACCTGTCAATAAAAGGGGATAAAAGACGATGTTATAAAAAAGAACTATTTCACAGAATCTTTTTTTTTTCTAACTAAAGGACGAAGGGACAATAACACAAAATTAAGTGCAATAAAAGAACCATTAAAAAATAGCAAATGACTTTTTTTCTTTCCTCAGCCTGCCGGCACCTAATATCTTCTAAATGATTTGGCATGATTTTTTTTCCCCTTTCCTACCAATGACACACTCCAGTGGCATGAAGATCTAATTTTCGAAAGGGTCAAATCTGCATGGCATCTATACAACAAGCAGCTCGCAAACCAATCCGCAGCCAAACCTGCACCTGAATTCCTACGGTGAAGATGAAAGGTAAACACATGGAGGCTGCCTGGCCTTCACCCCCTAGTCTAGACCAGGCCACGAGGGACTCCGGACCCGGGCTCTTGTTGATTCACTTCCCCATTGTCTGTTCTCTCCGACCAGCATCCTTTGGAAATAGGAGCTGAGACTTGAACAATGATGCTACTGTATAGTTCTTTTATAAATGTAAATATGGAAATAAGAGATTTTGACACATCATTTTCACTTGTCTGTACTGAAATATTTTTCTTGTAAAGTAGATTTGAGTTCATTGTTTGCTCCCCATCTTTTGGGTTCTTTTCTCTTGTTTCCTCTCTCTCTCTTCTTCTCTTGTCACAACAGTCACAACGATTTGGGGGCTTGCTTAACAGAGACAGACATAGCCATAGATGCAGGGAGTTTGGGCACAAAATAGGTACAATTTAAAAATGAAATCCTTGAATGAAAGGAAATGCTTGAAACCAAAAGTAAGCAAAAGGGTGGGGGGGGGGAGGGATACAAACAACTGAATAACCCTTATTAAACATACGGAAATTATGTAAATGCAGATATATGTACTGACAAGTCTAAAAATTTTTGATGTCATTATAAACGTGTGTACATAATGTAAGAAAGTAGACACCCTCTCAAATTAATCACAGAAGTGCCAAGCTCATGATTTTTGTTTTTGGTTTTGACAGTTTTCTTTCCCTGTCTTTAATGTGAAAGAAGGATAAACTTAAAGCCTTAAATTAAAAACAATTTTTAAATGTTAAAAACTTGGGGGAAAAAATTAAGCTTTCCATTTTATTCATATCTATTATTGTCAGTATCTCATTCATGCTTCATCTTCCTGCCTTGAAATACATATGGTAGAACCCCCCTGTGAAACTGGGAATGGAGACAGAAGCAGCAATTACCTTCTTGTGAGCATTGCTATCATAGGATTTAAGTCTATGTGTTGTGTTTTCGACAAATCTTGTTGGGCCCATGGTGTGTTCCTGGTCTGTGGAATGTTCGGATTATGACGGGATTCTACTATTCACAAGCTCATGGTCTTCTTTTGCCTCCAGGGAGATGTGCAGATGTAATCTGGGTTCCCAAGCCCCTTCAAGTTTACTTCATTTGCACTGACTTTTTCTTCCATTTATGATCAACACAGCTTCCATTCAAGTGTTAAGTATATGCATTAATAAAGAAATTTGGTCCTGACTTTGTTTTGAATGTAAAAACTTGTACGTGATTTCTTCAGTCAGCGCATCCATTTAGAGACGAGCTTTCCTCTTTCCTGACAGCCCCCATAGAGCCCGCTCTTCCCTAACGTCCCCCTTTCAGGAACAGGACACACAATTCTATTCGCTTCATGACAACCTAATGAGTTGCTAGATTTAGCGTTAAGTCCCTTTTCAGCAAGATTCATGGCACCAATCTCACCACTTTGGCTTTGATTTTGGAGAGGCTTTTGTCCTTAAAATGCAGTGCTTGAAACAGTGGGGCTTTTTTCCCAGATACATTTAATTGTGGAATTATCACAATCATAGAGCAGAAACCTTAATTTCTGTGTGCTACAGTAGATCACAACCTAACCTCTTAATCCTGTTATTGCATTCTGAATACTAGGTGCTACCCAGGTCTGCAGTCTTTCTCTAGAACTAGCTATCCGTTTATATTGTAATAACAGGGCTATTACCAGGCTTATCAACCTTTTTCTTGGCTTCATAAAACACAGGTTGTATCCCTCCACCTAGTGGCGATGGCTCTTTCAGCCCCGAGGAAACTCAGATTACTTGGCATCTCTTCCTGTCGTTGCATTGTTTATGTCTCGCTGTTGCTGGATTGCACTCACTAGTGGATTCCAAGCTGCTACCGAGTACACCATACACATTTCACTGCTCTTCCAGAGGCCCCGTGGTGACTTACGGACACAAAACCATGGCGGTTACGAAACAGGTTGAATCTCTTTTATTAAGTTTTGAGCATTTCACAAACAACATTGTAAGTGTGCGATGTTATGTTTTAAATCAGACCACAGTGGTCCCCAAATATTATGTACATAACGGCAAATGTCAGTGTAACTTTTTGTTACACTGGCAGTTTCATAGGTAACCAACCCTATGTTCCAATGTTGAATTATTTGTGTGTATATGTAAAATACACACGCTTTAAGCTATGTGTGTATGAATATGAAAGATAATGCAACCACACCGGTCGCAAACAATGGATTATAATTATCTCTGGTGGTATTAGGTTATGTCGTTTCAAACTCTTTGCTGTATTTTTTCTTGCACATGCCATTCATTTGCTCATTTTTGTGGTGAGGGTAGTCCTTTTCGTTAATTTGAGCTCAAAGCACAAGCGTTATCACCATCTTAATGTTACCCAACAAGAGTTAGTGTTAAGTGATGGCAAGTTCCCATTCCACCTGCTCTTCTTTGCTGCATTAATTAACGACACCTGGATGAGGAGGTGTGCGCTAACTTCATTGCTCACTGGGACGCCGCATGAGCCCACGGAATCAGTGCTACTCCTGTTAGATCAATGAGCAGTACACATAGGTGCATGTTTTGAAACATGAATCACATAGAGCTGTGGAGTTTTACCAAGCAGTATGCGTGTTTTCTCTTTTGGTTTTTGTTTTTACTATGCAAAGATGGGAAATGCACAAACTTTTCGAAGACTATAGCGTCCGAAGAACTTTACAAACAATACTTGAACCTTTCTTTAAAGTCATCCCATCAGATTTTATAGTCATTGTTGCTTCCACTGTTAATTTTCATTTTTAAATGGTTTGTAATTTTTTTAAGTGTACAACCTGAAGTTTTGTTGGAAGTTGATAAATTCATTCATAATCCTGTCGGCTGCCTGTGAATGGAGATTCAGTAGTCATTGTATGCATCTTTTAGACACGCGTGTATTAAAATCTTTGTTAACATAGAATGTTGTAGCTTTATACTTTATTTTTCTTAAGCCCCTTTGTTTGTGTTATCTTGTATTGTTGATTAAATGGCCACGTGCCTGATATCAAGAGTTTCAGCACGGGTTTCTCAGTCAAAGCCTCACTGAAAATTTAAGCAGTCAATGGAGCAAAATAAAATCTCTGATTAATGATAAATATATTCCTGATTAGAATTGAGTTTCATTGGTTTTATTGGAAATGCTCTGCCTTCTATAAATCAGGGGCAAAAAAAAAAAAAAACCACCTTAGAATCATACCATTATCATTTTTTCTTCTTTAGTGTTTCTCTTCTGAGTCTATAAGAGGATGGCTAGCAATACTTTTGACATGAAAATAGGGAGGAAATAGAAGTATTTGGTTATATAAATCATTTTCTCAGAAGCAGTCGAAGGAAGTATTTCCTCACACGTCACATGGAATTGATCACCAAATGATAGTTCCTTCTTTCTATGTATCTTTCAGTATGTCTCCTCCATCCTCACTGCCATACCTTGGGTTGGCCACAGGTATCTTACATACATCTACCACCCAGAAAAGGAAAGACACGGATCTGTGCACATTGCTCCTCTGATGAAAGTTTGCAGGGACTTTTCATCTCCTATCGGATACAGTTCAAGCTTGATAACATGACTTAAACTTCTGCCGCCCTTTCGTAACCTTGACCCGGTTTATTTTTCTAGCTATCATCGGCTTATCCTCTCAGCCACCTTACTTAGGATTCCCCTCAAAGAGCCTCTTCTACCCAAGCTAAATAATCTTGTGGAAATTTTATGTCCATTCACCACAATTCATTTGTTTCTATGTCATTTTATGTGATAAAATAAATATAGGAGCACTTTAAAATAACATGAATGGGGCACCGGCGTGGCTCAGTTGGTTAAGTGTCTGACACTTGATCTTGGCTCAGGCCATGGTCTCACAGTTCTGCACTGACAGCACAGAGCCTGCTTGGGATTCCCTCTCTCTACCTCTTTTTCTGTCCCTCCCCTGCTCATGCTCTCCCTCTCCCTCTCAAAAGAAATAAATAAACTTCAGAAAAATAACATGAATATTATACTTTAAACAAGAAAGCATGTGAGAGTATCATTTAAGTTTGACTTTCAATGAATTATCCGATCTTTTTTTTTGATACATTTTCCTGTAAGTCATTCTGTTTTTGAAGTTGACATTGAAATGAGTTCTACCCCATGCTCTCTTGGTAACTGACTTGGAAAGGTGGCCTGAAATCAGAAGCTCCTTAGACACAGAACAGCAGCCCTAGAGTTAAAATTTTGTGATGTGAATAATTAAGTAGATAATCCATATGCCCACAGTGGAATTCTTAAGTAACTTTTGAAATTAGAGATAAGCACCCTTCAGGTTATTGTGCAAGAGTTAGGGCCTTCTACTTATTAATTTATTCATTCAACAACTATTTCTTAAGATTCTATGCTGGGAACTCCTTGTAGAAATGGAAGGAACAAAAGAAAAGAGTCTAAACTTGCTCACGATTCAGCAGAAAGAGACATGATAAATGTGACAAACAAAATCATGAACAGAAGAAAGGAGAACTCATGTGGGGCAGGCAGGAGAGGGATGCAGGAGGGCTTTTTGAAAGAAGTAAGTTTTGAACTATCTTGAGAAATGACAAGAGTTCACTAGTCTAATAAAGTGGGAAACACACTCAAGGCACAGGAAGCAACGTACCAAGACAAGAGGAAGAGCTGCTCAGACCCTTGGTCAAGGAAATGCTATGTGTCCGTGTTTTCTTCCAGTCTTCCCCCCTCCCTCCCTCTCTCCTTCCTTCTTTTCTTCCTACCTTTCACAAACACTTGATCTGTAAAGATCTTACAGTATTGGGTCAGGTCTCAAGAACACAATGATGAGCTGGTAAACTTGGAAGTAAGATGCAACATGTAAATACAATGTGATAAGTGCCCTAGCCATCTTAAGTATTAGGCACTTCAGAAGGAGAGAGGAGGGAGACTCTATCTCTGCCCTTGAGATAAAAAATGGCTTCACAGAGGAGGTGACATTTGAGAAAAAAGCTGTGTCATTGGACCTAATGCCATGATCACTTACTGTTATGTTAACCAGGGCCCATTTTGGTTGATGGAAGTTCGCTCGCTCATAAATATCTTGAAGAAGAACAACCTGTAATGTTGAGTCTAACTTTGAGATATCTGAATTCTTTTAGCTTTCAGGGAGATGATTATTATAAGATTGTCCATCAGAACCTTGTAGTTTTAAAAAATGTTTTATTCATTTTTGAGAGAGAAATCATTAGCAATGGGGGTGCAGAGACAGAGGGACAGAGGTTACAAAGTGGGCTTCATGGTGACAGCAGTGAGCCTGATAAGGAGCTTGAACTCACGAACCATGAGATCATGACCTGAGGTGAAGTCAGGTGCTCAACCAACTAAGCCCCCGCCTCCAGGTGCCCCAGAACCTTATATTTTTGAAATATTTTCCCACTGATGTGCTCATCGTGGCTCAGTCTTCATTGTTTGGGGCTATCAGTTACTAATGACAATGATATATCGTTGTCAACTTCTAATATTTTCTTCGCATAAAGATCCCTGGCCAATTTCAGTCTAGAGTGAGGGGGTGAATAAAAACCACAAATGCTTTTAAAGCATCATTAGGAAGTCCTTCAAATCCTTCAATTAATGAAGGGTCGAAAGTGTTTTCCAAGTCCAGTTGCAGTCCCTGGCCACTCAAGGTGGTGTTTATGCCTTGGGGAGAAGGCCACCATTCCTTGAGCTTTTCTGAAATCTGTTAGCAGATCTGGCTCCTTGACTGGAACAAGTTCTTGGCCACGTACGTGACTTCTGGAGAGAAAGCAAATGCCATGATCCCTCATTACCCGAAAATAGTTGTCCTGCTGGGATCTGCCGACGCTCCTCTCCCAGCTGATTGTGTGCGCACACACTTGCCTGGTGTGGCTGCAAGGACTAAACTTGTGACCCCACAGAGTCCGTCCTTCTGGAAACATTTATCTGACTGTGATGATCATTGAAAGCCAAATTAGCTGAGTAAATCGATTGGTCCCACAAAAACAAGGCAAAACAAAGGAAAGCAAAGCAAAACAAAAGAACACGAAAATCTTTGTCCTGAATGATCAGGTGTATATCAAGGGTTCTTCAGATCTTTTTGGAGCTTTAAATAGCTTCCAGTCTTCAGGGGGTAAATGAGCTTGCAGGAGACCTCTTGCTTCTTCAGGTCCAGGTCTCATGGTGAAGACACAAAAAAGGGAACTTGGATTGTAAATGACGTCAGAGATGCCTCTGGTCTGCAGCAACAGACCCAGCCTTCTGGGGCCATTGTAACTCCCACAGAGATGGCGGATGGACTGTACACAGGAGCTTTTCCCATGTAGGTGAAATGACTATAAGGCAAGGGTGGCAAATTATCAAAATGAGCAGAACAGTGCAGTATAGGAGACCAGAGAGGTGGGAAAACTGAGCTGGGCTGGAGAGCACTCACCCTGTCTCTACTCAGCTCCAGTCAACTGTCACCACGTGGAAAATTTGTTTTTCCATTGTCCCTTCCATTTCCAGAGGATGTTTCCAGAGGAGCCAGAAATCCAGAGTTCTTCCTATTTTTTAAAAGGTGCAGGCAATTCCTATTTTAAAAGCACTGCATGGGTCAAGGTGATGCAGTCAGAACCTGTCTTTGTGTAGGATTGAGCCTATTGACCCCTAGTATGTAACTTCCACATACATTAGTGAGACATTTTCACACGTGGCCTCCTGAAATCGTCTGACTGCTCCAGTGGGGACACAGACGTGGCTTTGTTCCCAGTCAGGGCTGCAGGTTTCCCACTGAAGAATCATGCAGATGTTCACATGAGTTGCCACCTACCATGCTGACTTACTCTTGTTTTGTGTTGGTGGAGGCACAGCCATTGAAAGCAGCCTGCCCGAAGGTACTTCCTTTTGGTGGTGGTTTGTGTGCTAAGCTTATTCAGATGTGCTCGTTTGTATACAGTGAACTAAACCTGCATTGGCAAATCAGCTTTTTCTCAGGGCTCATTCCTCAGTGCGTTGAGACCTTGTCTAAGGCAGCTTAGTGACTGCCTGGATCCTAAGCCATGTCTGCCATCTGTTAGAGAGAGTCTGCGGTTGATTATGAATGTCTGTGACCTGGCAACCATAAGTGCCTGACTAGATCCATAGAAATCTTAAGACAGCCTTTCTTTCTGTCTTTGACTTTCAAAATCAATTAGATATAGGCATGAATCAGCCAATCCAGAGGTCCTATGTAATTTTCTGGATCCAGGGAAATTGGGAAAAAATTTCTGAGTGAAGACATGCAGAAGCAAAAACATTCAGCAGGAAAGAACAATTTAAATTTTTTTCTGATTAATTATGAAAATCTATGTCCATTGCAGAAAAATTGGAAAACGAAAATTTAAAGAAAATCAAAACAACTATAATCTAATCAGTAAGATATAACCCCCCCCCATCACTATTTGTGAATCTTTCATTTGTTTTCTCTCACCACTGCAGATGCAGCCCACAAAGGTAGGCAGCAAGTGGATCTCTTTGAGGATCTGTGTTTCATTCCCGCTCCTGTGTACCATGTTCTGTGTTCTCCTGGCTCCAAAAAAGCATGAGACTGTCAGATCATTAGGGCAAGGAAGTGCTTTCTAATCTCTTGGACTTCACTTAGCTTGTTTTTTTTGTTTTGTTTTGTTTTGTTTTGTTTTGTTTTGTTTTGTTTGCTTGGAAGGCTTCTCCTTCCTCTTACAGCCCCAGTCAAATTCCTGTGCATCCCCAAGTGTCACCTCAAATATTACCTTCTCCATGAAGTCTTTCCTGGTCCTTCCACTGCTTTCTGGGTATGTACAAGGATGGGGGCTGCAGTTAGTGGTGGAGCTGGAATGAAACCCCAGGCATTATAAGCTCCAGAGCCCATGGTCTAACCACCTTGCTTTATTGTCCCTCTTTATCCCCATTTTACAGTTGAAAAAAAAAAGCCCTCAATGTTGAAGAGGTTTAACATCTTCCTTAAGATTATCATTCTAATAAGAGGCAAGGCCAGACTCAGGACACAGGCAGTCTAACTCTGGATCTTTTTTGAACCCAGGAGAGCATGGAATATGGCACATATAACACAGGAAAATGAGCAGGGCAGGGGGTGCGGTTAATGGTAGATCCTTGGAGAGAATCACTTGCTGCCTACCTCTGTGGGCTGATTCAACCAGGACGACTGCTGGAACCACTACTCACTGGCACCGCTGTGAGACAGGGAGTGTCCAAGGTCAGAGAGTCTGTATGATAGAATCTTCCCTTTCAAAATGTAAATGTTAACCTTTGGTTAGAACTAGAGAGAGAGAGAGGCTAGCAGGACTGTAGGAAAAGCCTAAAAATCAGTTCTATGGCATTCCACCTAAGAGGGAGGGAATATGTAAACCAGCTTGAAGTATCTGCAAGACGTAAAGTGAGAGAAGAGATAGGATTTTTCCGTTACCTCTACTGAGTAAAACAGTTTTCTGTTACAAAACTGTTGGCTGGAAGATTACAGAAATGCTACGTGCAATTCTGTATGAAAAAGAACTTCACTGAGTCAACAAGTAATATGAAAATCTACTAACAAAGGCACTTTATTAGTAATGGTGGGTCAGGAAATATGATGCCCAGATGTTGCCCTACATGATATTACAGTTTAATAGAGGAGCTGAGAAATAGGGGAAGAATGACCATTTATGATGAAAGTGTCACACTAGGTAAAGGAAATACAGCTAAACTATGGAAGATCAGCAGAAGAAAATGCTACTTCTTGCTACAGAAGTGAAGGAAGGACATCAATCAACTTCTTGACGTGTGGGAGCATTTGAACTAGTATCGGAACAATTGGTGCACTATGGACATATGGCAACGGGGTGAAAAGTGTTGCAACTTGAACTAGATAGGATGTACAAGTTCAGCTACAATAACAAAGACCAAAACACTAGGGGTTTAAAGAAAATGGAAGTTTTTTTTCTTCTATGAGTAGTCAGAGCTGGTATGTGTGGTAACTCCACACACCCTCCATCTTCTTGCCATGCAATCCTTAGTACAGAGCTTCCATCCCATGGAACAGATTCTCTGCTCCAGTGTCCACCACCCTATCTGCCTTCCAGGAAGCAGGAAGTAAGAAGGAGACATGGAGGATCTACCAGTCCCAACTACTGATCTGGTAGTTGCATATATCACTTTTTATTACAGGCACTGATTAGAACTTAGCCACATAGCCACACCTAGTTGCAAAGAGACTAGAAAATGTAGTGGGTGAGGCATATTATTACTAAGGAAACAGGTTAGAGAGGACCATTGAGAGAGAGCTAGTGTTTACCACAGCGCTTACAGAAAAGCAACGAGGGGGAATCAATCGTGAGGGTGGATTGGGATCCCTGGGTGGGTGCATGATGTACTGCTCAGATCCACTTTGAGGAATAAAGGGAGCAGAAAAGATTTATTCCTCTATCTGTTGGGGGTAGTGTCAGAAGATGGGCATCAACTGTCCATCCTTTTGAAGTTTGCCTCTACTGAAGAAAACTGCACGTGTTGAAGTGACCCACATCCAGTGGTGGATCACTGAGGGGTAATCAGGGCCCAGCCCTCCACCCTGACTCAGGACAACTCTCAGGGCCAGACCAGCTCTAGAAGCTCCTTCTCTATTGGGCCTGCAAGGAAGTTCATCTCTTTCTGCCCAATCCTACTCCCTTCCCTCCCTGGTGAACAGCGTGTCCCTACTCTCTACCTCAGAGTCTGCTTCCCAGGCAATCCCATCTGGAACAGTCACCAAGCAGCTGTTGGTTTCATCAGATCATAGTGTATAAAGAAGAAAAGAAGGAAGTGAGGAATGACCTGGAGCCCTGGATAAAGTTGTAGATTCTGGACTGTCATCTGTGGACCTAATTCTCTAGCAATTGAAAGCAGGTTTATGAGGATCAGAGTAAGGGATGCTCTCTGGCAGTAGTATATAAAATGGATTGTGGGTCACAGAGCTGGTAGGTAGTATCCAAACCAGTCAGGGTGCTAGTCACACACCATAGATCCAGGATGACAAGGAATTGACATAGGGCTCTGGAAAGGCAAAAAAGAGTGGAAGGGACAGATCACACAGGTAGGATCAACAGAAGCTTGCAGCTGGTTGTGGGAAGGAAGAGAGAGGGAAGGGTAAAAGGTGAAGGCCAGGTTTGATACCTAGTAGCTGGGATGATGGGGGCAGTCTGGAGAAGATCCATTTTGGATCTGTTGGCTTCAAAGGGCTTGATGGAAATCAGGTGAAGTTGTCCAGCAGGTAATTGAAAGGAAGATATAGAATATCTTGGAAGGGTTAGGATGGAAATACTTACTTGAGAATCATCTATAGATGTAAAAATTTAAGCCATAGAATTAGAGGCAAATTCTTGAAGATGTATTACAGATAGGGAAAGGAAGACAGTCAGGGAGACAAAGAACTGATAAGATTGGGTGAAAATATGGAATAAATGTAGCAGAGGAAGAAGATGACTTCCATGAGATCAGCCTTATGTGCTAAAAGATACTACTGGCAGTGGAACTGAATTCCATTGGTCCCAAAGACAGAACTTAGCAAGAAAAGGTGAATCCAATCTTCCAGCTGTAGCCATGATTCCAAAAATTTGAAATCAATAATGACTTTCCATAAAGGGCAATATTCAACTCCCCCAAGTCATGGGAGCCTCACTAGGATCTATTTAATTTTTTTGAGGAAAACTGGGATATCTAAACTTGAAAAAACTTTTGACAGTATCTCCATTGTAGCAAAAGAATGGATTTAAAAATCCTTTCACTTCCATTACTGTAACCATAATTACACTTTCTTTAGTCCAAAACTGAAATTTTGAGCATTTGGCATTCCAGGAATGAGAGACAAGAATGACACTCCCATACTTATTAGAAGTCAAATATTGATTTATCAGGAGAGTAGTTGTTTATTAATAACACCACGGTGGCTCTCCACAGAAAAATACTGCTCCTGGGCCACAATGATAAAAAAAAAAGATGAACACAAGTAAGTTGTTCATTGTTCTTCAGTTTCAAAATTACACTCTCAACACTACACAAAGAAGGGGTGAGGTGCTGAAGACATTTTGTTGGACATTTTGTGAAATGTGAATTGAACAAAGGAAATAAAAGAAGCCAATCCGAGTAGAAAGTCATGGTTACAGGTAATCATAATGCTCTGTGTTTCAGAGCTGACATCCAGAGTATTACCCTTCCCTCTCTCTTCCTTCCCACTACCAGCTGCAAGTTTCTGTTGATCCTACCTGTGTGACCTGTCCCTTTCTGACAATTCTCAGAAAGTTGTACAACATCTCCTTTCCTGGTGATGTATTGCCCAGAGCCACATTTCATTAGCTATGGTTAGAAATGAAGAAATAATTTTTCTTTATTAAAGTTAAAAAAAAGAACTCTGAGAAGGCCTTGTACTCAAATATTTATATGAGACCAAAGACCAAATGCTCAGATGAAAGGAGGAAAATGTAGTCAATTCAGTCCATTTCAGCTTTGTTCTCAGGATATATATACCGAGTAGGTAGTTGTCCATATAAAATAAAAAGCCTTTGCTTTTTACAGATGAATGAATTACAGATGAATGTCCCTGGAAGAAGTCCTTTGACTATCAAAGTTTGTACCATTTCCAGTTAGTTACCCGGAAAGCCAAACAATTCATATATCCACATTTCACATATCACTTATATTAGTGGATTATTACAAATATTTTATAATATAGATCATCTCTTTGTTTGTCTGACTTGCCCTTTGGCTATAACATGGATCATCTCTTTATTTGGCAAAACCTTATTTTGAAGGTTAGTTACATAGCTCTGAAATTAGTTTCAGGTTGGAACACTTTGTGTATATTTACTTTTATTAGAGTAAAAGAGAAAGATGAATTTCGAATTCCTTGCACAAAAAGTCATCGATATCTAAAACTGAGTTCCTTGCATAAAATGTGATAGACAGCTAAGAATGTTGACATTTTGCTTTTGAAATGAAAGCTTTTTTCCCCCACCACAAAAGAATTAAAACCTGGAAGCATGCCTAACAAAATAATCCCAGCCCTTCGTAACGCTCTTCTCCCCTGTCTAGATTTTATGAGAGCCTGAGAATGCCTCCAACTCCCTATTCAGTATGAGAGAGAGTCTGATTTGGAGGATGTGCTGCAGGGCTAACACTTGTTCTGGGAACTATTTTAGAAAAAGGAAGAAATGTGGGATCATGGTTCTGGACAGAATACGGTTGAACTACAGTGATTTAGAAATGAGGTGGGTTATATACATATGACTTTTCAAAAATGGCCAGAGAGACAGGTCATGAATACATTAGCGTACAAACATGGCTTTAACTTTATTTTGTTTCTTGTTTGGATTTTCTCCCCAATTTTACTGTATTTTCTTTATGTCTGAAACATTTACAACCGAGGCAGATAAACAAGAGGTTCAATAGTCTTTACAACCAGCATCTCACCAGAGTGTTTCAAAGACTGTCAGGCATTTGATGAAATGTTAAAATCATTCAAACGCTTCTGGTTATGTGGGCTGTTGCTTGACATCTTTCTGGTCTTGAAATGGATCAATGCAATGGTCATATAGACATATAATAGATTTCCTGGAAAATTCTCTTGCCTTTGTTACCTAGTAAGCAAGAGGTGTTGAACTGAAAGCTCAAGAAATTTGTTCCAAAGTCAAATTTTTCTCCTGGGGATGACAAGTTATGTTGGACATCAAAGGTAGATGTCATGTTTGAGTACAGAAGTGGTCAGTTTTCTGATAGCAACTCTAGATCAGATTTACAAGTTGAAAACAGTCAATCACAAACGTATATACAGGAAGTAGTAAACTTCTCATTAAGACTTAATTGATGCCTTGGCTGGTGTCACACCTTTGTTGGAATCTAGAAGTTTTCTGCATGGTTATTAATTCATCTATGAATCATCTATGAATGGGTGTCCCAAGATGTTAGTTAGGTATGAAACTTCATCTGGAATATGGGATCCCAAGATGGGATGGATGTACATGTACATATATACAAACAAATATCTATATGTACATATATATTTGAACATATAACATGATTTTCCATATCTGTGCCCATGTAAATTAGGTATAAATTTAAATTCCCTTAGAATATAATCCTCAGATATGTCAGAATCATGGAGGCTGTTAAAAGAAATGTACTCTTCTACAGGAGCTACTGGCCATTAGGGAAGGGGTGGGTCTCCTATCATTTGGAAGGTTTTCAAGGAAGAGGTTGGGGAAGAGTTTAAAAAAAAAAAAAAAAGCCTGATTGCAGAGTGGCTGACTGGGGAAGACGCATATGCTCTCCACATATCTTGGTAGGTTTCAGTAGTTTCACATGTGTATGCCTAATGACACTTGAATTTGGTTGATACAATTCAATTTTATAAGCATAAGGGGCTGTGATTTGGTTCTAATGAGCACTGATGCAATCTCAAAGTTTCCATGGATTAAAGGCCTAAAAAAGTGAGAGGACTGAAGTCACGTGTGCATTAAAGCCATGTTTTTCTTCTTAATCTCTACTATAATACATGTTTTTATTTCCTATACTTCACTCTTGCTCTTAAATTATCTGATTTATTTATTTGTTTATCGAAATATTTTTTGTCTTCTCTAGTAGAATGTAAGTTCCACAAAAGCAAAGATTTTGCTTATCTTATTCACTGATATGTATCCCCCATGCCCTTGCCCATAACTGCAAATAATAGTGTGTGTGTGTGTGTGTGTGTGTGTGTGTGAGATGCTAAACAAATGAATTGCTTTGGTTTGGGCATATGTGCCAGTATATTTTAATACCTTGTTGTTTGCCTGTGTTCATCTACTGTGTTCCCGTTTAACTTCTAGATTTATAAGTGGTTTAAAACATATCTTGATGATCTCTCATTGTACTTAGCAGAGGACATGCTTTGAAATGGTAAATATTCGGTCATCTCAACAATCTCCTTTCTTCTCAGGAAGATTCTGTAGATGGACCCTCACATTTCACTGTCCTGAACTTACCCCAGAGAAAGTGCACAGGGATGGGGACTGATGGTCAAAGAGAATAGAGTGTGGTTATCGCAAGAGGGACTAGAGTTCAGGACAGGGTCTTATACATTTCCAGTTTTCCTCCTTATTTTATTAGCACTAGTTAAATGACTAGGTACTCTAATAGAAGACATCCTAAATAGTCAAGAAATTCTTTTTTTGGTGGATGAAGTTTTGCACCATTTGTTTAATGAGGAATGAAGAACATTAGCTCAATAAGGTCTTTTTCTTAAAGACCTTCCATAGGTGATATGGATTTGAAAAAGTTTTCTTTGCTTGAAATATAAGCAGAATGGGATTAATCATAATTCTTGGTCCTTGATATACTCCATCATTAAACTACTGGACTTTTTACACAGGTATTTATTTACTTACCTACTTATTTATTACAATCCTATACAGTATGTAATGAATATGTATATATATATATATATATACATATAATGAATCTACTATTCAATATGGTAGTCAGAACATTGACAGTAACTAACACTGTCTGTGTGAAACTCCTCCATCTTGTCCATTGAACTTTTCCCTCCTAATGTACTTACTACCTTGATTCCTACAGTAATAATTTTATTGGCATTTGAAACACATCATTATATTCTTTTAAATATTCCTAATAAATGTGTTGCTTGGTTTTAGTTGTCTTAACTTTATAAAAAGAGTATTGACATTTGTATATAATCTTTTGGGACTTATGTTTTCCTTTCAATATACTTGTAAAGCCATCCATTGTGTTCCAACTAGCTGTACTTCATTCATCTTAACTACTATGAAATAGTCTGTTGTGTGAATATACTACAAGGCATTTATTTATCCCCTACTCTTTGTTTCTGGTTTCTTGCTCTATTAATGGTATCTTTGTGAACATTCTCATACATATTTATTAATGTACAAATGCAAGCATCTCTCTGGTGTTTACACTGAGAAGTGTGTACTTACTCATAGGGTAAAGCAATGTTTAACTCCTTTCTATAATGATTATACCACTTCTAATTCTTAATTTCAATGATTTTCTAAACTCCAGCATTTCTAGACATTTATTTAATCAATGGGTTATTGCCACAAATCATAGGTAATGATTTGAGAAGGCAAAAAATACTTTTGGGATTATCTAATTGGACTTGTATAATTCACAGAGAACATTGATGCATAGGAGAGCTGAAATGCTTTGCTCAAAGTCCTAGAAACAAGGAGCTTTCAGATGCATCCCCAAGTAGTTTATGAAACATCACTGTATTCTTTTTTTTAAATTTTTAATGTTTATTTATTTATGAGAGAGTGAGACACACAGAATGCAAGCAGGAGAAGGGTAGAGAGAGAGGGAGACAGAATCTGAAGGGGGCCCCAAGCTCTGAGTTGTCAGTGCAGAACCTGACACGGAACTTGAACTCACCAAGGGTGAGATCACGACCTGAGTCAAAGTCGGATGCTTAACCAACTGAGCCACCTGGGTGCCCCAACCATCACTATATTCTTACTAGCGTCTTCTATTTCTCAAATATGTAATGTTTGGTGAATAATAGTAAAACTTCCATTTTTAAGATAAAGAAGTTAAGACCTAAAAAAAAAAAAAGATAAGCAGCAAAAAAGTTATCCCCAATTAGGGTTAAAATTGCCTTGTTTTCCATCAGCTCATGTTGCCTTGTGGGGCTGACTTTGCCGTTTGCTTCTCCCAAAGTCATTCCCAACTCCCTGAACAAAGTACTTTACCCCCTTCCACTGGAGCTTTTTCCCCCAGACTTATCTGTGTCTAAAAATGATCATGTGACCTAGATGTAGCCTATGAGTTTAACTGTAAGTCCATGGTTTTAAGAATGTTTTCATTATTTTGTTTAAAAAGTAACAGAGGGGGGCGCCTGGGTGGCTTAGTCGGTTAAGTATCCGACTTTCGCTTAGGTCATGATCTCACGGTTCGTGGGTTCGAGCCCCCCGTCGGGCTCTGTGCTGACTGCCAGCTCAGAGCCTGGAGCCTGTTTCAGAGTCTGTGTCTCCCTCTCTCTCTGACCTTCCCCTGCTCACGCTGTCTCTGTCTTTCTCTCCTAGAAATAAAGAAAAATATTTTAAAAAATAAAAAAATAAATAAAAAAATAAAAAGTAACAGAGGTAGCTGGTCTGGAACAATCCTTCTACCCACTTCCTTCCTTGAATGTAGATATGACATCTGGAGCTGTGGCATCTAACCTCAGAGTCCGAGGCAAGGCTAAGGGAATCAGAAATGTAGGGCCTGATATTTTTGGTCACTGAACTAGTATCAGCACCCATACCTCTCCAGACTTCTTCTTAGGTAAGAAAAATAAATCCCTTTTTATTTAAACTACTGTAGTCAAGTTTTCTGTTATTGCAGCTTATTGTGTTTCTGGCTAATACAACATGTTACCAAAATGATCTCAGACTAGATTTAGAATGTTTCTCATTTTCCAGTGACTGAAAGTAAAACACTTGTCATTGAATGGTAGATGTTTTTTTCCTCAAGGAAAGTGATTTGCTACTTGCATACTTAGCATCCACTTTTAGATTATATTCTTGCAATCAAAAAATTTCATTTCAGAGGATGTATTTATAATTACATAAAAGTAATATATTCATCCAGCAAAAGCATGATAAAAAGTTTGGGTACTGGATAAAGAATAAAAGTAAATTGGCTGACTGACATTTTAATTTCTTTGTCCAGGCATAAGAAAGAAATATGATCAATGCAAAGTTGATAAATGACACTCACTACTCCGATCTCAGGTTCACAATGAGGTGATTCTCATAAATAAATTCAACCTACATTGATTGGGCTTTAAAGGTAAGAGTAGTCAGACACGATTCCCATTCTGAATCGTGGGTTGGGTGGGAGTAGGAAGGTGAAGAGAGACAGATAACCATGTATATCAGTTAGAATACAGTAAGTGCATAATGAAAGTATGAACAAAATTGTGGCAGAACAAAGTATGAACAAAATCTGGAGCAGAGAAAAGCTAACCCCACTAGAGGCACGTGGGTCAAGGAAAAGCTCCTCATCCCAGGAGCCCTGCTCATACTGTGAGATGCTTCTATGCCTTGAGCATCTGGGTCTATGGCCTTATTGTTCTTTCACAGATGTTTTCTTCTGGACAAAAATCCCTGAATGTCACTGGGCCTCTGACTTTCTGACTGTGAACCCCTGTACTCCTACATGTGTTGAAGGAGAGGTTTTATGGTGTTTTGTTGTTGTTGTTGCTGTTGTTGTTGTTGTTGTTACTCTATCACAATTAAGCCCTTAGAGAAGGAAACTTGCTAAAACTTCAGACCTTTGCCATAGTTGCTTTGGTATATAAGCCAACTGAAAACAAATCGCTGGTATTGTAGTCTCCTCTGGAAATGAGCAGCCCAAAAGACAGGACTTAACAATGGTCATTTTTGAATGACTGGGATTATTGTGAGAGATAAACTCAACTCTTGACAAAGCCATAAGAATCCCTATGGGCTTTGCAACATACTAGAAAGAATGGGCAAAGGATGGATAGATCTTGAGAAGTACCTCGAAAAAAACCCACCATTATGCCTGTGATCACAACTACAGCATCTTCACTTGTACAAGCAGGAAAAACATGAATGAACTATTCCTGTATCACTGAGTAACTTTCCTTTTCTGCACATTTTAGAATCAATGCCCAATATCATCTGACTACTTCACTGCAATGTGTCCTTATGAATTTGATGACACTTAAAGAATGACTCATCCACTTACCCCAATGGGCATTCCAGGAAATTGTCCTTGTTTATTGCCATCTTCAAATTATGGAAAAGCATAAAAGAATGAGAGAAAGTAATTATTTTTACTATCTGATCCTAAATGTTAAAGAAGCACCCTATTCTTAAAGGCTGTCCCCATCATTTGCAAATTAATGCTCTGCTGAAGATGCAAACTATCTATATAACTGCTCTCGAATTTCATTAAAATTAATCGGAAGTCCTTTTTAATGTCTTTGAGAATTGCTTCAAGTGGCAAAAATCAGGAAATCTACCCATGGGGCACATTCAGCTAATTGCGATTTACTTCTCAACTAGTCATTCTTTCACCGGAGGCTGCAACTGCATAAAACTGAAACAGCTCTTTGGATGACAAATGCCAGTCAAACCAGTTTTTTGGTCTCATGTAATTTTAAAAGACCCATTGATTTTCTGAATGTTTTTAACAGAATGATGATATAGATTGATTCCAGATATGGTTTATTAAAATGATTCTCTAAGTTGGATCAGCCATATCCTCCCTCCCAGTTGGTCAACTGGGGACATGGAGGGGAATAGAGATAAACCATACACTAAAGAGAATAGAGAGTGACAGATAGTATGTGTGTTTGTACAAGTGCACTATTTAGGACTTATAAGTGACCATGAATAAAGCTAAGTTTGGGAACAAACCATGTTCTAATTCTTACCAGCTAAGTCACCCAGGGAAAATCCCTTAACAGGAAAATTGGGAAAGAGGAGAATAATACCTGTTTTCCTTAGGATCACATGAAACCAGGTGTATGAAAATAAAGTTTTGTAAGCTATAGTTGCTGACTGAAAGTCATCATTGTTAGGTAGAGTTTAGTCTATGGAAATGAAGCCACAAGGATAAGATATGAAACTAAAGATTCTAATGTTACACAGAGCATAAAGTGTTTTATTCAAATGATTTGGTGATGGCTTTCTTTTTATCTAAATTCAAGAATTAATCTGCAAGTTTTCTCTTGCAGTTATTAAGCTAATTATAAGGCTCAGATAAAAGACATATATTTCTTCCCAAGAACCTCTCCAGCTTTCTCTGATAACCAAGGAATACTAAATATACATTACAACAGAATATATAGTCATTAAAATCTGCTTTTAAATAAGAATATTCAGGTGACTCAGTCAGTTGAGCTTCTGATTCTTGATTTCAGCTCAGGTCGTGATCTCACAGTTGGTGAGATTGAGCCCCACATAGCATTCTGCACTGACAGCACAGAGCCTGCTTGGGATTCTCTCTCTCTGCCTCTCCCCCACTCTTTCTCTTTCTCTCAAAATGAACAAACAAACATTTTAAATAAATAAATAAATAAAATGTTCAATATTTTAATTTTCAAGTGCAAGCTGGTAAATCCTGTTTATGAGAAATATTTCATCAGGACATTATTTTCCAGAGTGGCACTACAAAAGTTTTGCTGAAGGACAAAACTTCCAGTTCCCAGTAACTATATTGGAAAAAAAGAAAAGCATATGAGTAGACACTAGATAGACTTCTAAAAAATATTTTAAAAGCCTTTACCCCAATTAACAAGAGCTGTTGTAAGCCATCTCATTGGGATAGCGATGTCACACATCCTCAGCTTCTACAAATAGGGGTGACCATTTCAATTCATTATACGAGAAAGGGGGAGCTAAACTACCATGGTCTTTACCTTTGCTCCATTTCAGCCGCTCATTGTAGTGGTTGTGGTCAGAATTCAGAGCTGTTCCACTTCTAAAATGTGAAACCTAAATATCCCTCTCCTTGACAAGAACTTCTCTGCCTTTCAGTACCTTCCTTCTTTATTCCTCTTACACCTGTCTTTTCCCTCCCTTATTGAGGCCTCTCATTTCCTCCATTTCCTTCTAGTCTTTCCTTCTCCACCTCTTCTCTTTTTCTAACTTGCTTCTATAACCTTGAGTCCTTTGTATCTGTCTGCAACAGCACTTACCCAACTCTAACACTAAGTGAATGTAATAATGACCATCCTTTTCTCCTACGTTCAGTCAGATGAACACTGCAGGAGAAAAATAACAACCAACATTTTTCAAGTACTTGCTACATGCAGCACCATTCTAAGTATTTTCCATGTATGATCTCATTTTATTTTCATGAGCCACAGGAGAGATTTTTGCCCATTTTACACACAGGAAAACTGTTTCACAGAGGTCTGGTTGCCCAAAACATTACATCAAATCACAAACGCAGCCAATTGTAGATATCTCATTATTTTAAAAAAACTAAAGAAAATTCTGCAATTCTAATTGCAAAGTACCATCCCCTGAAAAATACATTCTGATTTTGGTGGTGTTAAATGTGGAAAAAAAATTCATCTAAGTATCAGTGAAATATGACATATGAGAAAGATATAGTGTAAACCCAGCCAGTTTGGCTACAGAACATAATAATTTTCATCATTAAATTATTTTGCCTCATAAAAACCAGGCATGCATGCAAAATGGTTTGTTACAAATTTATTGTCTCAAACTTTGCCTGGGCTTTTAGTACTTTCTTTAGTGTCTCTTTCTTTCTTATCTCTTCTCGTCTCTTCAATGATTATCCCAAAGTCTTTTCACCCTTAAGTTTCCTTCTTAACACCTCTCTTATTCATTTTTTTGTGGCTGACTGTGCATCTTACTTTATTAGGATAATTGAGACCATCTCTCACCATCTCAACTCTGCACCACTGCTCACCATTCTACCTACAGACAAATGCAGAGAGAGATAGTCCCCCTTCTTCTTTGTTCATAGAGCAAGCTATGCCCCCTTCTGTTAAACACTGGCTTCTTTTTATTCTCATTCCTCTTGTTTCTCATTTCCTCTGAGACTGTTGATTGTCCTTCTCTCCCAACTTTCAACTTCTCTCTCTAGTGGTTTATCTCCCTCAGCCTGTAAACATGACAAAGACCCAACCTCTAACCTTCTATTCCAATCCATCTCCCTCTTCTTTTCCCAACTTCTTAGAAGGTGTTTCACAGGCACTGTCTGCATTTCTTCACTTTCCATCTCTCCTCAACCCACCACTCCTCCATGAATACTCAATTAAAATTTGTTCCTAATAAACAACTCGGTGGCCTCTTCTTTTTCAAATCCAATGGAAAATTCTTAGTCTTCACTTTATTTACCCCTTTTCTAAATCTGTATGATATGGTTGATTTCCTCCTTCTTGTGAAAATCTCTGTCTCATTGGCTTCTAAGGAACCACACTTTTCTGGTTCCTTTTAATCCTGTCAATCACTTAAATGTTGGCATTTCTAGTTTCTCTCCTCTGGCTATTCTTTTACCCACTTTACATACTTTCCTGTGGGGATTTTACCTATTGCTTAAATCCCAAATCTGAGCTTCTCTCCTGAATGCTGTATCCCAAGTGTTTATCATTAGTCCCCGCCTTTGCCTTGGCTATTCAGCATCTCCATTGGATGACAGTCATCTCAAACTTGACATCTTGAAAATGGAAGATGAAGCAGAAGAAGGTGGAATATAGTTGGGGAGAGGGAAGGAGGCAAAACATGAGAGACTCTTGAATGCTGAGAACAAACTGAGGGCTGAGGGGGGTGGGGGAAAAGCGAAGGGGGGGTGGTGGGCCTGGAGGAGGGCACTTGTGGGGATGAGCACTGGGTGTTATATGTAAACCAACTTGACAATAAACTATTTAAGGGAAAAAAAGGAAAACCCAATTCTTGATGTTCCTTTCTCAAACTTATTCCTCAAAACACTTTTATTCTCTTAACTGGTGGTAATTCCAAACTTCCAGTTGCTTAGCCCCCAAAAGTTGGAGTCATGTTCAATTTCTTTTTCTTACACCCTGCATCTGGTCCATCCATAAGTCCTGTTTTTCCTATCATCAAAATATATTCAGAATCCACTTACTTTCATTGACTCCACTGCTACCACCTGTACTGAATTCACCATATCTCATTTGAATTATTGTAGCAGCTCCCAAGTGTACTTGCTGCCTCTGCCCCGCCCTATCCAGTCTGTGCTCTACTAAGCAGCCAGGATGGGTTTCTGACCACCTCTCCGACCTCACTTCCTACCACTATACCCAGAAAACACTTCTCACAACACACTTCTTCCAAGCTTCCCTTATGCTCCACTTGGAGCATTCTTTCCCATGTATATGTATGGTTCTTTCACATTAACAGAATTTACTCAATATTTCCTCACCAGGAAGGGCTTCTCAGTATTCCATATAGAATAGCTCTTCTCCACATCCTTTTCCAAACCTGCTTTATTTTTTCTTATAATGTTTTGCTTTTTCTTATTACACCTGATATATTACACATATATTTGGGGGGGGGAGTTCAGAATGATAGGGTCTCATTATTGACTCATACATAGCACTATTTGTTCATTTAATTAGCTAGTTATGTGTTTGTTTATGAGAGATAGCTGTAAACTCGATGTGCAACACAGAACCTGGAACTACAAATTGTTATACATATATAATATTTATATATATAATTATATATTATGTTATATTTATATATTATAATGATTTACACATATATAATTTTTAAATTAAAATATACATGTTCTTAGGGCACCTGGGTAGCTCAGTTGGTTGAGTTTCCAGCTTTTGCTCAGGTCATGATCTCACAGTTCATGAGTTTGAGCCCCGCATCAGGCTCTGTGCTGACAGCTCAGAGCCCAGAGCCTGCTTCAGATTCTGTGTCTCCCTCTCTCTCTCTGCCCTTCCCCTGATCATTCTCTGTCTCTCAAAAATAAATAAACATTAAAAAATTTAAAAATATATCAGTGTTCTTCCCCCACCCCCACTCTAATGTAAGCTTTATGAATTGAGGGACTTTGTTTTGTTCCTTCTGCATACATAGCTTCTAGAATACTGTCTGTTACATAGGCATTGGAAAGTAAAGTAAGCACTGCATATTAATATACCAATGTTTTCAAAGGTAAGGTCAACACATCCCAAACCAGAATTTCCGTTCTCTCTTCTTTCTTCACACTTCTTTCCTTAAATTTTCTCTCTAGAAACACAGAACTGCTTTGAGTGCTCCCTCAATGTCTTTGCCCATGCTGACTTCTCTGACTGGAGAAGACTATATCCATTTGGCCCCAGGATACCTGTATAACTCCTTCCCCAAGAAGTTCATCATTCACCTCCTTAAAGATACCTTCTTTCCACCCTCCTTTCTTTTTTCTTTCCACAGGCTTCTCCCTGTGCTAACACACCTGTATTTCTCTAATGACCTTCTCCAAAAGGCTGAGACTGTCTTGAAGTTCAGGAAGCAAGTCCAAGACCTCACCTATTATCTCCCCCCACTCCCACCCCACCTTCTACAGTGTAATTAGAAGTAGACATTAGCATGTTCAGTTCACAGACTGAGTAACTAAAGCACACCCCATGCAGGTTCAGAGTAGAAGAAAAAGTCCAGAACCCCTCAAGAATTCTCTTTGGAACTTTGTTTCTATCTTTTGGGTAGCTGTCAGTTCTTTTCTTCAGTAAACCTTGCTATAATCCTGGGTTCCTCCCTGTGCCCCTCTGGAAGGTAACCATGGATACTATTGAGCTGACACAAAAGCCTTCAGTTAATGGAGACTTAAAGTGGATTTTAGGACACTCAGAGGGTTTCCAGGCGAGGGGCAAACCCTGGAAACACTTGCAAAGCTAGGACTTTTACTTCAGGCCCTCAGGCAGGTTGTGTTTCAGTGAAGGGAGGACACTAATGCTCAGCAGAGCTCTGTAAGCTTGACAGGTATTACCTAGCTGTGAGTTGAGAACCAAAGGGAGTCCCAGGTGAAATGCAGGGCTCCTGAGGCGAATCCTCCACCCCAGAAACAACACGGGCTCTTGAGGGGATCCAGGTCACAGAGCCTACAGGTAATGGGGTCTCCTGTCCCCAGTCAAGGGGGAACTTCCAGCAATGCCATCTCCCTACCCACATCCTTGCCCCATGGGCGCTTTCCTACCCCCAGCCTCCGACTACAGACAGGCAGAGAAATTCACACCCATGTTTCTAGGAGGCTCCTTATTCCCATGGAGCCCTTTCTGATCGCTCTCTGGGCGCCCTAATGCCTTCTCCGACCCCAGGAGTCCTGGGTCTTCCCTCACATCTGTTTATACTCAAACAAGGCGCGCCTGGAGGGTGGGGATCTAGGGGCCCCCACTGGCTCCTAGACCGTCTCAGAGCTGGGTCCCAACTTTCCAGTTCCTGCGTCGCATCGCTCCTCCCGAGGTAAGACCGGGAAGCCAAACCGCATAAAGGCTCAGTTCCACTGGGTGGAGGGTAGCTGTGCGTCAGGGTCGGTGAGGGTGTGTGTGGCTAAGCCTGCTGGTTACCTGAAGTGAGATCTCTAGGGGAGGGAGGGAGAAAGAGAGTGCGGGAGATGGACTTGGGGGCGAGAGGTGGCGGCAGTTTCCCGGCGCTTTGACGTAGACTTGGAGAGGCGCCGAACACTCCCACTGCTTAAGAGGCACCGTAGCCTTCAGGACGCCGGGGCTGGGGACAGTCACTCGCTCCGGGAGCAGCCTGAGCTTTTCCTCTCCAGACACTCGAGGGAATCCAGAGTGGGTTGAGCAGGTAAGTGGGAAGGGGTGCCCTCCTGAGACCTGGGAGTTGAGCCTCTGTGTAAGGAAAATAATGGGGCACAAAGGACACAGCGGGTCCTTGGCAGCTACTCCCTGATGTGGGTGAGGCCGTGGAACCAGGTGTGGGATTGGGACCCAGCGAGCATAGCGCGAGGCTCGTAGCGGGGCGCACGAAGGACCCCAGGGCTGAGGAACTTCCACGCTCGAGAAAGACTCCTGAAAAGGGAATCTAAAGGAGCCTGTATGAGCGCTGTGGTGCAATCAGGCAGGGAGTCCAGGACAACACTAACTTCAGCACACTGGACAGCGTCCCGCCCTCTTCCAATAACAGCACTGACACTTGAACTTGTCCCCTAAGGAAAACAGCCTTTGGGGGCAACTCCACTTTGATATTTTAGTTCAGAGGAGGACGTACTGAATACACTTTTGTTCAGGGAGAGATCCTACGTAAGCGATCTAAATATTTTTGAATAATCTTGTATCTCAACGTACCTCTTCCAAATAGAAAACTGCATTGTTCAAAGGCAGTTCTGGAATATTGATTTAAGGTTACCTCAATATGTTCTGCTGCTGTGCAGTAGAGAAAGATTCCATCTTAAGGTGTTATCCTTACATATTCCAATATAGATGTATTCCCATAAGTATCCCTATGAGATGTGTCTTGCTTGCCTTCATGATACTAACATCTAAAAGGTTTGGAAATATAAGATAAAACTAAAAGTTAGCCGCATATACTCTCCTGATTTTTCTTTATGTTAGAGTTGTTTCCGTGTGATATACATTTTGAATACTCTTAAAGAGTAATATAAGCTTGTTTCTTTGGAAAAAGGGAAAATTCAGATTCATATTATTTTAAGGACATTATTTCTCACTGCACTTGTCTGAAGTGTAACATAATAATTTCAAAGTGGTATATGGTTTAATTTTATTGTAACAGCCTTTGAGAGCCAGAAAAGTTGAGTGAGAGGTGAATATTTTCATTAAAATTCTTGAGATTTGTAGCAAGAAGAAAGAAATGATAAAACATCATTTTTATGAAAGTTATATCAGAATTGTAGAGCATTTTAAAATGTCTATTAATTCTACTCTGATTGAATATATGCCCCTTAGTTCTTATACTTTCAGCACACGACTTTATTTTTATTTATAACATTTTACTACTTTTTTCTTTTTAAAAATTGAAGGTGACCCCAAATAAGAAAACATTTAAGGATAAAATATATTGAAATTTTTAATTGCATGTGAGTCCTGAATTAGAAATAGGTAGGGTAAATTACGATATTATAGAATAATTAAAGCCATGCAGCAAAGATTTTAAATTTTCACTTAAGATTCTTTTAAACTATGCTCCTCTGTATTTGAGAAAAACAAGTTCACTTATTCATGTCACAAAGGAACATGTCTTAGGAATAAACACTTCTTAATCTAAATATCTTGGTTTTACAGTACCTGGCTTCACAGTGTGTCATTTTAGGTAAAATGGGGTTTATGATATGGGAGCTATGATAAGACTTTTCCTAGGTGCAATGGTGTATTTTCTTTGTTGACACCAAGGTTTTTAAAGGCATAATTATTTTCATTACTGAGTGGAGCTCAAGCAAGATTCATAAGATATTTCCATTCTGTGCAGTTTCAGCACCATGGCCGATCCTGGAAACAGAAGAGGGATCTACCGCCCCTTGACCCTTACCTGCTCCCTGCTCATTGTGGGAATGTGCTGTGTGTCTCCTTTCTTCTGCCATAGCCAGACAGACCTGCTGGCCCTTAATCAAGCTGATCCTCAGTGCTGGGAATCTTCTTCAGTCCTCCTCCTAGAAATGCGGAAGCCTCGAATTTCTAACACTGTTTCAGGTTTCTGGGACTTTATGATCTACCTTAAATCATCCGAGAACTTGAAACATGGGGCACTATTTTGGGATTTGGCCCAACTCTTCTGGGACATCTATGTGGACTGTGTTCTCTCCAGGAACCATGGCTTAGGAAGGAGGCAATTGGCTGGGAAGGAAGAGAAGATTTCAACAGTGCATCCACAGCACACAGAGAGAAAACAAGGTGGTCAACTCTAGGTCCCATGTTTTTCGAAATGGTGAATCAAGTATGAGTGTAATGCATTGTGAGGAAGAGGAAAATAGCTTTAGGGGAATCCATTGCCACATATATTCCTCTCAGGGGCGGACCCAAGAGCACATAAGTGATAGGAAGACAGCACTTCCTTTGGTATTTCATGGTATCTGTTTATATCAACATATTGTCCTCATTTTCATACTTCATGTAAACAGCAGCAAGAAAGAGTCAAGAAAGGCGAGTTAGGAAAAGCATGATTCTCAAAATATAACAAAAAGTATAAAGTGATTAGTCTGAATATTAGCAGTCATAACCTGTCTTCGTATGCTATGGATTTGGGAAGATTTGAATGTAAGTCTGGGGAATATTCACAACACACAAGCACTTGCCTCTTTTAAGTGGAAAAAAAGAATGCTTTCATGTAAATGGAGAGGCTCCTTGTAATGTACTTGGTGAAGTAAAGGACAGAAAAATTGGCTGGCTTGCAGATTCACTCCTTGTTGCTTTTTGAACAAATCTCAAATATGTAATTAGCTTCCAGCAACCTGACTGATTAATTTTTAGTAATTTGGAACTTCTGACAAATTTAGAGATTCTCACTGGTGTAAATATTTTATTCAAACAGACTTCTCTGGGAGTACTAGCAGAAGTATCCCTTACAGAATTAAAATTAGGGCAAATGAGCCTGTGTGAATAAGCTGAGAGACAGATACCTGGGCCTATTCATATTGTTTTTGTTTCATTTTTAGTGTTGTTTCAACCAATGAGCTTCCAATCTTTACAGCAAAGCCTGTTTGGGTGGTAGTAACACTTAGAATTACTTAAGCACTAGTACAAAATTGAGGCATAACTAAAGTTTACATGTCTATATTTTATTGTGAGAATTTTTATATATTCCTATGATTTCTCTATTAAAATAACACTTAACAGTAATATTTCTAGAACAACACTTTCTCAAGATATTGTATCTGGTTCGTTTTAATCTTACTAAAAGTCCTTATGATTTGCTGATCCATTAAACCATATAATCAATCCACTGCAGTTATTTATAGATAAGTTTATTATTTTGACAAATGTTACTGTAACTTAAACTGATTTCCACACTTAGAGGAAATATTCTTTTACCAGCTTAGCTACTAAAGAAATACAAAAATAAGTGTCTTTCAATGTTGGTTACCAATATTTAAAAATTATTTTAAACAGAGGCTGTTTGGACATCAGCATCAATAGAATTCTCTATTTTCTTCATTTGTACTGTAGGACTCTTTCTTCCATTCTTATATTTAGTTGTCATACTCAAATGACACTAATATTTATTGGTACTCACTTTGAATTACTAAATTACCTATAGAATAAATGAATATAATACTATTTGTGTTCAGATGAATATGAGAATAACTATACACACACAAACAAGGTCTTTCTCTAAAACGGCTTTCAGTTTGCATGCTGGCAACGTGGCTATCAGAATAGTCAGAAGTTTCATGTAATTTTTGGAGCATATTTCAACATAGCATTTCTATCTTCTTATTCTCCTTATTCTTTTTAAAGGCAGTAGATTTATCTTCAGCTTTAGAAGCCACTTTTTTAATCTTGCTACAGAGTTGCCGTTGACTCAGCTGGTCTGCAAACTTTAGTCAGAATGACTATGTAGCAGGAGGGAACATTTCACTTTATTGAAGTTATTTTAATGTTTGACATAAACAACTGTTTGCAGATCAGGAAACAAAGCTTTCCATTTGGACTGTATAATCACAATCAAAGTGGGTCTTGGGTCAAGAAGACACCATGTCTAAAAGTTAAATAGTTGCTGGAACATCGAGATTTCATCTCAAGAGGCTTAAGTCTCTAGTGGCTCAACTGGGCTCTGGATGTACCTGCACGGATTCTCCACTACCTTTTTCTATTGTCTTTGGGGGATTAATATGCTACAAGGTTGGGATGGGGGTGAGGTGAAGAGATGTTTATCTCTGTAGTTCTCAGGAAAATCACATCATCAGAGCAGAAGGGAAGAACTAATATGTCTACATAATGTGCAACAAGGTTCTTATTTTGATATCCTCGATTTTAATAGTTTAAATACACTTGAGAATTGTTGCTATGAATCATACTTGGCTAAAAACGTAAAACTCCTGGGTACCTGGGTGGCTCAGTTGGTTGAGCAAGTGACTCTTGATTTTGGCTCAGATCATAATCCCAAGGTTGTGGGATCATGCCCTGCATTGGGATGTGTACTGAGTATGGAGCCTCCCTCTCTTTCTCTATCTCTTCCTCTGCCTTTCTCCTCTTCCCCCAAAATATTTTTTAAAAACCCCAAACCGTAAAACTCCCATTTCAGATGTCAATATATCATATTTGTTACTATTGGGCCAAAAATTATGAAAACAAGAGATATTAAATAGCTATGCAACCTCAGTCAACCAAATTAACTTATTTAGCCCTCAGTTTCTTCGTCTGAAAAAGAGGGATGTGGTAAGAATTAGATGACCCATAAAGTCTCTCTATGTTCTTCTTTCTAATGTTCTATGATTCTATAAAAAAGAAATTTATGAAAGGCATGTATTTAACCATGAATTGAATCTGGAAGAGCTTTACCCCAAAGACAGCTTGTTGAGCTGGGTGATGACCTAGATACTATAGTTGTTTATAATAGTGCTAAGCAGGAACAGAGGGCATCTAGAAATGAGAATTCCAAAAATTCTGAGGTCCAGATACATCCTCACTTGAGGAAAGACTTAAAAGATCATTATTAATTAGTCTAGAAAGATATGAGTTAGTCACTGAATGCTGAAATATCCATAAGGTGTGAAAATGGTGTAACCAGGTATAACCACCAAATTATGATGGGTTATGTCAAGGCAGAGAGAAAGAGGGAGTGAAAGAGTTATTAATTGATTTAGGAAAATAGTAGGCTAATAATTTGCAAATAGAAAATGACAGATTTGATGTTAACTCATGGGTTAGTAAGAGCTTCAATGCAAATGAAGGGATTTTGAAGTATATCTTTGTGTCAAAAAACAATAGCCCTTTCCTTCGACAGATCATGCTCTGCCAGTGAGAGAAATTTTAAAAACCTGCCTGCCTGAGACTGGCAGTTTGTATGTTCTGGAAAAACTGTGAGTCTTTGCATTCCTTCATGATGGGAACATTAAAATTTAGATTTATAATTTGATGATATTTGTAGTTGGTGTCTAACTAGCTGGTAAATGTTTTTTTTTAAAAACACCAAACATTAGAGAAAACAATGCTTTAGGAATACAAATAATCTGATGTGTCAATGTTTGATCTTTTTACTTTACTTACTCCAAGAAATTTCCTAGAAACATCTTTAGAAATTACTTACCTAGAACTCTACCCTAAAGAAATATTCAGAGATGTAGCCAATCATTCAGTACACGAATCTTCACCGCAATGCTATTTATAACAGTAGAAAATTTGGAAATAATTGGAATGTTGCATAATAAGTAATGGTTCACTAAATTATGGCATAAAGTGTGTATGCAAAAAACTATGGTTATTTCTAAAAGATTATATTATGGGCAATATAAAGTTTTTCTGTATATTTTTGCATTAAAATTATATAATGATCACTTTCACTTTTTTAATCAGAAAAACATATCTTAATACATACATATTAATTAACAAGGAAATGTCTTTAGTATAATTTATTTAATTTAGGTAATTTAAACTGCAAAGGACACATAACCATAGGTTTACATAGACACTCCTGCAATAAATTTATACAGACTTTTGATAGAGTGACAGGAATAAAAACTTTAAAACCAATTTATTGACATTTAATTAACCTGAGAATAATTTGGTGCTCTAATGACTAGTTCCTTTTCTCTGCTTTCAGGTGTATATTCTCAGCAGCTAAGAACACCTTTCCTAAAGAAGAAAGAGTTGATTGAAGGTGTGATAAGCATGCATTTGCACAGAAGTGGGTCTAAGCTCATTGGGAAAGTCACCAGTGGCCTGCAAATAAAAAGAAAATAAATCTAACCTCAGAGCTAATTCACATCTTGGAATTAAAAAACAAACAAACATTGTTTCCTTGACTATCGATCATTTCATTAGTTGAAATGGTGGGAATGTCCAGAGGTAAATATTAAGCCAAATTCTCTCAGAGTACCTACTTGTGGATTTTCATTATTTTAGCCTGCTAGCATGTTCTTTCAAAGAGTGGCTTTACTGCCACCTCATCCCACTGTCTGAAAGAGTTAAAGTAGCTTCCAAGGATGATCAGGGGATCGGGAAAGTCACATTGCTTATATTCACTCTGATCGATTGCTCTGGGATGCTGGATCTTGGTGAACTAGAGTCTCATCCATTTAACTTGAATACACTGCATGACTTCCAAGCCAGTAGCCACTGCTTATGTACAGGCATAATGGGCTTTATTTATTACCAGTTACTGACTGTAATACATAAAATCTTGTTTGAAAGAATATTTTTGAATAACGAATAAAGCAAAAAACAAACAAAACAATATGCAATGGCAAATAAAGCATTCTTCTAATGGAAACAAAATCAATAAAAGCTCTGGATCCCAAGTAACATTATTGGAGTCTTTCTTAAGTTTTTTTTTTTTTTTTTAGGAGAGAGACAGAGAGCAAGTGGGGAAGGGGCAGAAAGAGAGGGATGCAGAATTCCAACCAGGCTCCACACTACCACTACACCGCTGGATGTGATCCCACTAGCTGTGAGATCATGACCCAAATCAAAGTCAAGAGCTGGCCGCTCAACCGACCGAACCACCTAGGAGCCCCAGAGTCTTTTTTTTTTTTTTTTTAAGTAGGCTTCACGTACATCATGGAGCCCAATGCAGAGCTTAAACTCACAACCCTCAGATCAAAACCTGAGCTGAAATAAAGAGTTGGACACTTAATTGACTGAGCCACTCAGGTGCACCAAGGAGTCTTTTTATTTCAATATTTTAATTTTTTTAATGTTTACTTATTTTTGAGAAAGAGAGAGAGACAGCGCACAAGCAGGAGAGGAGCAGAGAGAGAGGCAAACACGGAATCCTAAGCAGGCTCTAGGCTCTGAGCTGTGAGCACAGAACCCCCGTGAGGCTCTAGCTCGGAACAGTGAGATGATGACCTGCGCTGAAGCCAGACGCTCAACCGACTGAGCCACCCAGGCGCCCCATATTTCAATATTTCATATTACCATTATTGACAATCTAAACACTAAGAAAAGAACAGTAAGTATAAGTATCTTTCAATTAGCCTATTTTCTATTTGATTAAATATTAAAACCCTGTAAGTGGTTAGTTATAACTTTGCGTTGCAAGGCAAACTAAAAGTAAAATAAACAGCATTATAATAAAAGAATCCATAACAAATTTTCCCCTGAGAAGTGACCAGACCTGAATGAAGTTCCTAACAGAGAAGTTCAATGAGCAAATGTATTTGAGACCCGACACAATGAGATTTTTATATATCTAATTACTTCATCTCTCCAATTGTACTATATAACCAACGCTTGACAATCAGTTTGAATTTCATTCAGTATGTTAACAATTGACTTGCTTTTTCCATACCTGAGGGAAGCTTCAGAAAATGTTTTCACTGAAGGTTTAAGGTCCTCCTTAAACTAAAGATCTTATCCAAAGGGTTATCAGAAGACAGCTGCAACTGAGAATTAAACAAGTCCTAACAACAGGGGAAGAGAGTCTGGGGAAGGAACTGCTTTTTCTTGTTAACCTTCAGCTTTTCTTTGTGAAGAGAATGAGCACATTAAAAGCTGCCACTTTATCATTTCTTTTTAAAGGTTTTAAAAATACTTATTTATTTTTGAGAGAGAGACAGAGAATGAGTGAGGGAGAGGTAGAGAGAGGGAGACACAGAACTTGAAGCAGGCTCCAGGCTCTGGCTATCAGCACAGAGGCCGAACTCACAAACCGTGCGGTCATGACCTGAGCCCAAGTCAGCCGCTTAGCAGATTGAGCCACCCAGGCGCCCCTACGTAGGCTTATGGTTTTGCTTTCGTTGCCACTCTTTCTAATACCTTTCATCACATTCCTAAAAACCATCAACATAAACTTATTATCTCTTATAAATCATTGAAGAAATGCCACTCTTGCTGACAGAAGAGCTTGCCTGTGACTCTCCTCTCACCTTGGTCTCTACAGCAGGATCTGCTCATTTTTTCCGGTAAAGGATCAGATAGTAAATATCATATGCTTGTAGGTCTGGTCTCTGCTACAACGAATCATCAAGTCTGCTTTTGTGGAATAAAAGTAACCACAGACACTATGTGAATGAAAGTGCACGGCGATGTTCTAATAAAGCTTTGCTTATTGACAATGGAACCTGAATCCATATCATTTCCAAGTGTCACAACATTTTCTTCTTTTTCTTGACTCTTTCAACCATTTTAAAAAATGTAATAACCACTCTTACTTCATAGATTGGACGAAACAGGGAGCAGGCAGGGTTTGGCCTGTGGGCTGTTGCTTGCTGATCTGTGTTCTAAGGGATGCTTATAAAACTTGTAAGGAACAAGCTGGGATAAAGTGAGAAGGAGAGTGAATAAGAGCAAAATTTAAAAAAAACACCTGATAGACTAAAAAGCAAATATTAGCATGAGATTGACTGGGGATAACTTACCTCTAACCCTATTTAAATGGCCATCATTTTATTCTGGGACAGTACTAGAAATTACAGGTCATACAGATAAAAATCCAGGACTCTGAATACAGCATGGGCTGCACATCAAGACACTAGGCAAAAGGCTGGACTCTCAGCCGTGTTTATACAGAGAGAGTACAGAGCAGAGTGTAGGCTCAGAAGCTGCGTTCCAATCTCAACTTCATCAGCTACTGGCCAAGCAACTTTTGACAAGTTACTGAACTTCTTTGTGCCAATGTTTCCTCATAAAATGATATATCTACATGCTAGTTTTGTTGTGAGGAGTCAATGACTTGGTGCTTACGAGGTGCTTAGAAACGAAGTGCTCTACTAGTTGAAAAAAAAATTAAATAGTTAAAAGAGTGATAGTGACTACTTTGGACATCATTAAATTAAGCATCCATACAGAGAAGGGAGGCAGATAAATATCTTAGCCAAACTCACTGGATGCAGGATTTTAGTGAGAAATGTTCATGTTTTAAAATTAAAATTATTTTGGGGCGCCTGGGTGGCTTAGTCGGTTAAGCGTCCGACTTTCGCTTAGGTCATGATCTCGCGGTTCGTGGGTTCGAGCTCCACGTCGGGCTCTGTGCTGACTGCCAGCTCAGAGCCTGGAGCCTGTTTCAGAGTCTGTGATTCCCTCTCTCTCTGACCCTCCCCTGCTCACGCTGTCTCTCTCTCTCCTAGGGAAAAAAAAAAAAGAATGGCCCTGTCTTGGAGACCCAACAGACCAGATTTGACTTGGCCTTTTCTTTCCTTTTCCCTCACTCCCAAGGCTTTAGTCGGAACTGCAGAACTGAGATACATGAGTAGGGAGATCCAAAAGAACAACAACAACAAAACAACAACTTATTTTCTTCACATTTCACATCAAATTATAGAGAGGTAAAAGGCTTAGTTCTTTTAATATAGATTTTGAAAATATGTTTCATCATCATCCAAGGGACCTTTGTGCCTGGACTCCTTATCACTTCAAGTTGGATAGAGTGATTTGATCAACAAGGGCAGAGAAGGCCCTGCACAGCCGCTCAGCTCCACAATACAGGTCCGTGTTTACCGAAGATTGTGGGCCTGAAATCAACAAACAGGAGAGTCCTTCAGAGAAAGCATCTAAAGGTTTCCAAGCTGATCGTGCCAAAGCTCTAGCACAGAGAAGGAATAAAAACTACCTCTCCCCAGTTCCTGTTGATGATGCCCTTTCTCTAGGTTACCCGGAAAATAAGATGGTTGTTATTTGCCATGATCAATTACTAATACAACTTGGTCGTGGGTTCTTAAAGGACATTTTCCATCACTCTGAGCAATAATCTGAGTAGCCAGAAATCCCACTGTAGAGCAGAGGTTTTCAAACTCTAAGTATATCAGAATCACCTGGATAGACAGTGTAAAAACAGATTTCTAGTCCTTCCCTAAGAGCTTTGATTTAGTACATATGATGATTAATTTTATGCCTCAACTTGACTGGCTACTTGGTCAGATACTTGCTGTGCTCAGATACTTGGTCAAACATTGTTCTGGGTGTGCTGTACGGGTGTTTCTGGATGAGATTAACATTGAATCTGCAGACCAACCACAACAGACTGCCTTCCCTGATATGGATGGACCTCAATCAGGTGAAGGCCTGAAGTAAGTAAAAAGGCTGAGTCAGAGAAGTCCTTCTGCCTGACTGCCTTGCAGCTGGGACATCAGGTGTCTTCTGCCTTCAGATTCCAATGGAAAGATCACCCTTTCTTAAGTCTCCAGCCTGCCGGCTTTTGCACTGGAACTGCCCTCACTGGTTCTCCTAGGTCTCCAACTTGTGGACAGTAGATCTTGGGACTTGTCAGCCTCCATAATCACATGAGCCAATTTCTTAAAAATAAGTCTCTTTCTACATCTATATTACATCTTATTGGCTCCGTTTCTCTGAAGATCCCTAACTAATAGAGTGTACCCGGGATGGGGCCCGAGAATTTGCACTTCTGACAAGGTCCTAAGTGATTCTGATGCCACTGGTCTAGGGACCATACTGTGGGAACCTCTGTTGTATAGCTGCCGATGAATGGTTTGAGTGGTGCCTTATGATCCATTATGATAGGGGTTGTGTTGTAGAAAGATCTATAGTTTGGCATTTATCAACCAAAATTTAACATGCGTAATTTTTAACCTAAGAATTACTTTTCCAGAAATTGATCCTAGAGGTATACTCACATATGAGGACAAACATATAGGTTATAAAGGCACTCACCAGACCATTCTCATGGTAATAAAAAATTGGAAGCAACTTAATTATATACCAATAAATAAATTATAGTACATTTATACTCTGTGATATTACGCAGCATTTAAAACATGAAATTACTCAATGTCTAAGGTATATTGTCAAGTGGGGAAAAAAAGCAAAAGCAGGGACAATATAACTTAGGTTGAGAAAGGAAAGACATACAACTATACAGAGAAAAACATCCCTGTTCCTATACTATAAAGTAAATTCCTTCACTACAAGTTTGAGCAAATTGTTTGCTACTGATTTTCAACCCAACATATGGAAATTAAAGTTTGGGGAACCTCATCTACATACCTTCTATTAAACTCTCATAGTCTTGAAATTCTGTTACCCTATCGTGATAACGAAGGACTCTATTCAGTTCATGTGTATGACTGCCTAATTGACCATTAGGCTTACTGCTTTAGTCTTAGCCTTTAAGTAATTTAAAGTTCATCTTAATTTCCAAAATGTGTTGACTCCTTAGCACAGCTCCAATGTGGAAGAATAGTCAGTTACAATGAGGCAGGGAAACGGAAGAGACCCTGTGAAGGAAAAAGCTGGGGTTTTCCCCCCTTCATTTCTTTTCCTGCTTCTGTTCTTGCCAGGACCTGCACCGCCACCCTACACATGCCCTAATGTGTGTCCTCCTTGTCAGGGACAAAAAGAGAATGATGTCTTGGGGGCCATCCAGCACAATAGGTGATATCTAAGGAACAATGGGGCTGAGCCATTTTGTGCCAGTTCCGGACCACTGGCGCTAGGTTATCTATCTCGATGCCAAGACCCGCCCACCCCCCCACCCCCTCCGGCTTCAGGGAGTAAATGCTTTATAATGGACCCCTGGACTTTGTCTTTGTTCTGACCAGTTTCTGTGTGCCTGACAGGACACAGGCTCTGACTAAAATTGCCAGTAATAACCCCAGACCTGAAGCAAAGGTGAGACGCTCTCTCTCCCTTTCAAGTCTCTCAGACTTTCCATCTGTACCTCGTTCTATGTATCTTCAATAAACTCTGCTCTCACTTCCTGCTGGCTTGCATTTTATTTCCATCCTTCATGAAGCCACAGACTCTTGGCTGGTCCTCAGGACGCACTCTGGGTCCTCGGACCCAGCCTGCTTACATCACTAGGATGATCACGACACTGTCTGAATAGCAATCTTAGCATGTTACAAACAGTGGAACATTCTAATTTTCCAAACAATTCTCAAATTAAAAAAAAAAAAAACTGGGACAGTAAAATGGTAAAATGATCAAAAACTTCCTGCTGTTATCTGATGTATTCATTACAGAGAAATAAAACAAAGGTAACTAACACCCTGATTTAGTTTGTTTGCCTTTCCATATCTTCATCAGTGCGCTTATCACACTTCTTGCTCTGTTACCCACTTTCGGTGTAATTTTGGCAAGCATGCAGAGATTATGCATAAATGATGGAGTGTACTTTTATAACCCTTATCACCAATGGCTAAGAAGAATTTGCAAACAAGACCATATTCAAAACCAGATTGAATAAAGATATAAACTTACTTAGAAATATTTGAGAGAGGAGAAACCATGTTTATTACATGCAAATAGCCATGAAGATTAACATAGATCCTATGCTTACAAGGATTACAGAAACAGGGCTGACCAAAAAGAAATAAGACTATAAATTTAAATCTTACAATTAGCATTTGTGTAATCATCATGGAGTATACACTACCATGATAACAAAAAGGGAAAATGTATACCCTCTTGGTAACATCATAAGCACTTTTGTATAATAATGCATACTTCTAGTAGAAACATCCCAATGGCTCTCTTTAGACTTAAGTTACAGATACCATATGTTTTCACGTACAGGTGGATTAGGAGGAACTCAACAGAAGACCATGGGGGAGGAAAAGGAGAAAAATAGTTGGGGAGAGGGAGGGAGGCAAACCATGAGAGACTCTTGAATGCTGAGAACAAACTGAAGGCTGATGGGGGTGGGGGAGAGGGGAAGAGGGGTCCTCCATGGACATGGAGGAGGGCATTTGTTGGGATGAGCACTGGGTGTTATATGGAAACCAACTTGACAATAAGCTATGAAGGGGGAAAAAACCCAAAAGCAAACAAAATAAATAAATAAACTTAAGTGGAAGGCAAGGTAATTTTTTGAGACATACTTATTTGGGGGTATTTTCTACAAGATTGGACAATGCTAACTGCACCTCTCCACATTATTGCATCATCTAAATGTAGAAATAAGCTTTACCTTTCCATGATTTTTCCTTTTAATAATATAATCATGTGTGTATACAGAGGTATATAGGTATGTTTTATATATATAGACTGATAAAGTAAAGTAAAATATGCATGTGCCTTTTAGTTTTAGGTATCAACCTGCACAAGTGTTGGGATAATGTCTTCCCAATGTGCATAGTAGGCCTAGCTTATTAGTGACAGTGGATGTGCAACACAGCCTACTACACTTGTGAGGGCTGTGAGGAATCAGCAGCTTTTATAAGCTAGTTGGACAAACAAAACAAAACAAAAAAATGAGATGAAGATGTCAAAGACTGAGAGATTTTTCTGGAATAAAAGCCAAATTTTTATGCGAAATTTTCCTAAAACCTTCAAGTGGATGTTGGCTTTGCTTTGAGTACTCATCATGACCCCAGTGAAGTTAAAAAGGAAACACAGTGGGTGGAATTTTGTGTCAGCCTCAGAACGAGGCACAAGGAGTTCTCATCCTGTTTTGGTCTCAGGCAGTCTGAGCATGCTTTGGGTATCTTGGTAATCTTGTGTCTCTAATGCAAGAATTATAACTCCAACTCTCTTCACAGTAGAGATTTTTAGAATCACCAAATAATTACTTCACTGACTTGGTTCGGCCAACTTCAATATACAACCGACATTATGAGGTACTGATTTTCCAGCTCACTGACTGTTATGGGCTGGATTGTGTCTCTCCCCAAATTCATATGTGGCTGTCCTAACCCCAGTACCTCCGAGTGTGGTTATATTTGGAAACATATTCTTTAAAGAGTTAATTAAATCAAAATGAAGTTATACTGGCAGATCCTAATCCAATAGAAGTAGTGTCTTTATTAAAAGAACAAATTTGGATAGGGATGACCACTGAAAGTGTGATCTCACACTTCTAACCTTCATGACTGCGAGAAAATTAATTTGTGATGTTTAAGCTACCCACTCTGTGGTGGGTACTTTGTTATAGCAGCTCTGGAAAACTCACACACCAATTCAGAAATATTTTGAGAAGGCCTCCTCACAAATCTCTAGATGATCACTCAACATAAAAGATTTTAGGCTTTCGAAAAGGACATGGATATAGGTATAAGGTATATCCAAAGGCAACAAAACACTATAAATAAGACTGTATCAGTCCAAATAACTGTAGTAAAGAGATCCTTTTAATTTTAAGATTAAAATTTTACATTAAATTTTAATTTAATTTTAAAGAAGGTTTTTAAAAATACCCTTCAGAATTTAGCAATGAATCATAGCTTCTGAAGAAAATGATGATGATAATGATGGTACTGCTTACATTATAGAAATGTAATCAACTGCGCTCTGGAAGAGCATCATGATTACCCCCCTTTTTAAACAGTAACACCAGGCTGCCCAATTATATTTGTTGTAGTGCTACTGACACTACTGACTGCAATAACAAAATTATCTACTATTTGTTATTTACTTATATTTCATCATTTAATATTTCATAATGGAAATTTCACATAAAACTTGGCTTCTCTTCTACGAAAGTCTTGTGGTCTTTGACATTTTCATCCCATTTTCACTTTTTGTTTCCGTTTCTCCAGTTTATCTATGAATAGATAAGCTGCTTATTTCTAAAATATTTGTAGTTATGTGCTACTACGGAATGCTGGGATTGTGCCAGATGCTATAGTAAAATCTCTTATGGTCTATCACCTTTAGTGCCCACAAAAACTTTGTAAATTGGGCAATATTAGACCTCAAGTTCAGAGATGCTACTGATGTCCAAAAGATTTGGTTACTCACTAAATGAATTGTAGCTGTTGGGATAATGTTATAAAATCAAGTGTTGAAAAGGCAGCCTGAGGGGCACCTTGGTGGCTCAGTCGGTTAAGCATCTGACTTCAGCTCAGGTCATGATCTCATAGTTCATGGGTTCGAGTCCCGCGTCGGGCTCTGTGCTGACAGCTAGCTCAGAGCCTGGAGCCTGTTTCAGATTCTCTGTCTCCCTCTCTCTCTGACCCTCCCTTGCTCATGCTGTCTCTCTTTCTCTCTCAGAAATAAATAAAACATTAAAAAAATAAATTAATTAAAAATTAAAAAAAAAAAAGAAAAGAAAAAGAAAAGGCAGCCTGAATCCCTGGCCATTACTCTCTCCATTGATTGTGAAAACCTTACCTGGTGGCATCTCTAGAGTGAAGGCATCTGTAAGTTTTGACAACAGTTCTTGCAGTTCCTTTTGCTCTACCTCATCCTTTCCCTCCTGGATATTAGGCATCTCTTTTCTGTCTGCAGGTGCCAGAGCAGGACGGTTCATTTCAGCAGGAACCATCTGGGGGGTGGCCTGCAACGGTCGTTCCTGGGAACCAGGTAGGGAGCTAAAGATTTCCTTTGAGGTCTTTTGTGCTTGGCTTTGTGCCTTGTTGTTTTGTGTTGACTTCAGCTGCAAGACGGCCTCTGGAGATTCTGAATTTGGTGTAGCATGCTCTGCATTTGCTTGACTTTGGTGACTTTTGTCAGTCATCATTGGGTGAGCAAGAGGTTCCCTTTCTGAACCATCTTCAGTGGCATTTGTGACCTGGGGAGGATCTCCTCCCCTCCAAAACCTCTCATCCTTTCCGTGGTCACCCTCAGAAATCATATTTTGGCAGGAAGAAGATGAAGGATGGAGTGGCTGCAACATTGCCTGGATAAAGAAAACTTTATGAAGAAATCGACCTTTATCTTACTCTTTTCATAAATACGTTAAATTTTAATCTCCTAATAGGAAATTTTAATGCAAGATTTTTCTTTCTCCTTTCTAAATAATTTATTATTGTTTTTATTTTATGCTGTTAATTCAATATTCATCTAAAACAGCCTACAAAAAGGACAATAGCTCAAATTCTTTTAAAAACATTTTTTTTGATGTTTATT
Organism: Proteles cristata cristata; assembly: GCA_017311185.1. Taxonomy (NCBI): domain Eukaryota; kingdom Metazoa; phylum Chordata; class Mammalia; order Carnivora; family Hyaenidae; genus Proteles; species Proteles cristata. The sequence goes on from JAESUZ010001704.1 coordinate 225,839, forward strand.
TATCTTTGAAAGAGACAGAGAGACAGAGCATGAGTGCGGGATGACACATAAGAGCATGAGAGAGGGAGACATAGACAGCAGAATCTGAAGCAGGCTCCAGGCTCTGAGCTGTCAGCACAGAGCCCAGCGCGGGGCTCGAACTCACGCACTGCAAGATCATGACCTTAGCCGAAGTTGGAAGCTTAACCGACTGAGCCACCCAGGTGCCCCACCAGTTCAGATTCTAAAATTTCACAGGAACTTGGGAAAATTCTAGGACCTAAATATTCAGGTTCTAAGAATATGATAAGGAATTTCTGAGAACATCAACATATCTTGAATTGTAGCCAAAATGTATTACAATAAAACATGTTCATGATGATCCACCTAGGTAGGTATGTTGGGAGGCTTATAATAAACCACAGGTATAAAATCTAGGGAGTGTGCCCCCTACGAAGCACAATCTCCAAAGTGTGGTCCACAGATTCTCGGAAATCCCTAAGACCTTTTTAGAGGTCTGTGAGGTCTAAATAATTTTCACAATGATACTTAGATGTTATTTGCCTGTTCACTGTGTTGACATTTGTTCCCAGGGTGCAGAGTCAAAAGTAAATAAAGTTGAAGTAAGTTAGGCTCACGCTGTTGGTGCCTTTGTACAAATCAAGGAAACACCAAAGAGTGCTAGGAATCATGGTATTCTTCACCATTATGCTCTTGCAGCTAAAAAAAAAAAAAGACCAACCAGTCAAACACCACCACCAAAAACAGCTCCACTTAAAAATATCCTTGATAGTATGACAAAATTTTTTGATTTTCTTAATTATGACACGTATTTTAATTTTTAAAAAAATTTTTTTAACTCTTTTTACTTTTTTTCTTACAAATAGTTTATTGTCAAGTTGGTTTCCATATAACACCCAGTGCTCATCCCCACAAGTGCCCTCCTCCATGTCCATCTCCCCTCTCCCCCCCCATCCATAAGTCCTCAGTTTGTTTCTCAGCATTCAAGAGTCTCTCATGGTTTGCCTCTTTCTCTTTCCCCCACCATTTCCCCCCTTCTTCTCCCCCATGGTCCCCAGTTAAGTTCCTCCTAATCCTCCTATATGTGCGAACATATGATATTTGTCCTTCTCTGCCTGACTTATTTCACTCAGCATAACACCCTCAAGGTCCATCCATGTTGCTACACATGGCCAGATTTCATTCTTTCTCACTGCCATGTAGTATTCCATGGTATAGATAAACCACATCTTCTTGATCCATTCGTCCGTTGATGGACATTTAGGCTCTTTCCATGTTTTAGCTATTGTGGAGAGTGCTGCTATGAACATTGGGGTCCATGTGCTCCTATGCATCAGCATTTCTGTATCCCTCAGGTAAATTCCTAGCAGTGCTATTGCTGGGTCATAGGGGAGTTCTATTGTTATTTTCCTTAGGAACCTCCACACTGTTTTCCAGAGGGGCTGCACCAGTTTGCATTCCCACCAACAGTGTAGGAGGGTGCCCATTTCTCCTCGCCAGCATCTAGAGTTCTCTGATTGGCTCATTTTAGCCACTCTGACTGGCGTGAGGTGGTATCTCAGGGTGGTTTTGATTTGTATTTCCTTGATGAGGAGGGATGCTGAGCATCGTTTCATGTGTCTGTTGGCCATCTGGATATCCTCTTTGGAGAAGTGTCTGTTCATATCTTCTGCCCATTTCTTCACTGGGTTGTTTGTTTTTCGGGTGTGGAGTTTGGTGAGTTCCTTATAAATTCTGGATATTAACCCTTTATCTGATATGTCATTTGCAACTATCTTTTCCCATTCCATTGGTTGCCTATTAGTTTTGTGGGTTGTTTCCTTTGCTGTGCAGAAGCTTTTAATCTTGATGAGGTCCCAATCATTTATTTTTGCTCTTGATTCCCTTGCTTTTGGGGATGTGTATGACATGTATTTTTAATATTGTGTATGATGAAATGGAAAGTGCGTAAAATACTTCTAATGTTACTGAAACACAGAAGTTGCCTTTTTTGTGAAAGTATGACTTGCAGACTGTTATTCAGAGTTGGATGTTTGGCAAACATTTTCTCAAAAATAAGTGAAGTGAGATTGTCACAGTAAAGAAAAAATTTATATGCATTGTCAGTTTTGACAGGTGAAGTTTTTGCAAAAATCAGAATTTTAGCAAACTCGTATCTGCCATCTTGTGCATAATACCTTTCCAATTCATAAAGACTAACTTGATGAGATTGATGGTGATATTAATGAATGTGATTTTTGAGGAGGAAGGGTAGATATCATATAATGAGCAGTAGGAAGTTTGGCTTAGCTCAGTGAACTTCCAAATTTCCAGTGTATCTATCATGCTGCAAAATCATGCATGGGTAGAAGATTCATTCAAAGAGCACAACAGAACATTGTATTTTAATGAAACAGAGTGTGAGATAGATATGGTTTCAGATTCAATGCTGTGACTCTCCTTTAAGAAACAATCTCCTGTTGATACAGTTGTGCTGTTTCGAAGGGGCACATGCCCCCCAATGTTTATAGCAACACTATCACCATAGCCAAAGCATGGAAAGAGCACAAATGCCCATCGATGGATGAATGGATAAAGAAGATGTGGTATATATATATACAGTGAAATGTTACTCGGCATTCAAAAAGAATGAAATCTTACCATTTGCAACTACATGCATGGAACTAGAGGGTAATACGTTAAGCAAAATTAGTCAGTCAGAGGAAGACAAATTATCATATGACTTCACTCATATGCGAACTTTAATACACAGAACGGACGAACACAAAGGAAGGGAAGCAGAGATGGTATGGAAACAGGGAGGGGGGACAAAACATAAGAGACTCTTAAATATAGAGAACAAACAGACGGTTACTGGAGGGGTTGTGGGAGGGGGAAGGGCTAAATGGGTGAGGGGCACTAAGGAATCTACTCCTGAAATCATTGTTGCACTATATGCTAACTAACTTGGATGTAGGAGAAAAGAAGAGAAAAGAAGAGAAAAGAAAAGAAAAGAAAAGAAGAAAGGAAAGGAAAAGAAATAAAGAAAGGAAAAGAAAAGAAAAGAACAAAAGAAAAGAAAAGAAAGAAAGGAAAAGAAAGAAAAGAAAAGAAAAGAAAAGAAAAGAAAAGAAAAGAAAAGAAAAGAAAAGAAAAAAAGAAAAGAAAAGAAGAGAAAAAGAGTAATCCCCTGTCATGTTTTGGTGTACTACTAAAGAAAAAGACCTTTAATGGTTTGAAAAGACTATCAACATAGTCTTCTCTTTTTCAACTGCAAATCTCTGTAATGCCAAATTTCTTCATATACTTCAATAAAACATCTTGCAATGGATTGAATGGAGCAGTTATGTGATGTCTTTTATTAAGCCAAATATTAAAGCAATTTGTTAAAAACTGTGAAACAATGCCACTATTCTAACTAAGGTTTTAAAAAAATATGTAGTTACTGTTTAAAATCATCACATATATAATGGGTTTATTATATTTTTAAATTAAGTAATAAACTTTTAAGCCACTTCTCACTTTTATTTTTGATCATGGTAAAGAGCCTGATATAACCCACAAAAGCTCCTTGGGATCCTCAAATTTTGTTAAGAATATAAAAAGGAACGATGCTCAGCATCGCTCCTCATCAGGGAAATACAAATCAAAACCACCCTGAGATACCACCTCACGCCAGTCAGAGTGGCTAAAATGAGCCAATCAGAGAACTCTAGATGCTGGCGAGGATGTGGAGAAACGGGCACCCTCCTACACTGTTGGTGGGAATGGAAACTGGTACAGCCCCTCTGGAAAACAGTGTGGAGGTTCCTCAGGAAACTAACAATAGAACTCCCCTATGACCCAGCAATAGCACTGCTAGGAATTTACCCAAGGGATACAGAAATGCTGATGCATAGGAGCACATGTACCCCAATGTTCATAGCAGCACTCTCCACAATAGCTAAAGCATGGAAAGAGCCTAAGTGTCCATCAACAGATGAATGGATCAAGAAGATGTGGTTTATCTATACCATGGAATACTACATGGCAATGAGAAACAATGAAATCTGGCCATGTGTAGCAACATGGATGGACCTTGAGGGCGTTATGCTGAGCGAAATAAGTCAGGCAGAGAAGGACAAATATCATATGTGTGCACGTATAGGAGGATTAGGAGGAACTTAACAGAGGACCAAGGGGGAGAAGAAGGGCGGAAATGGTGGGGGAAAGGGAGAGAGGCAAACCATGAGAGACTCTTGAATGCTGACAAAAACTGAGGACTGATGGATGTGGGGGGGAGGGGGGGTGGGCATGGAGGAGGACACTTGTGGGGATGAGCACTGGTGTTATGTGGAAACTAATTTGACAATAAACTATTTGTAAAAAAAAAAAAAAAAAAAGAATATAAAAAGGATGCAGAGACAGACCAAAAGACTATGAGTCAATGTTGTAAAGGACCGCTGTGCTCTAGATCTATAGTTTCTAAATGGCCCTGATACTGTACCAGCCACCAATTCTCCCAGTGGCATTGCTTTCAGAAAGGGGAAGGACACAGTCTGGAGGGTGCAAGTGGAGGAGTGAGGGAATGGAGAGAGGAGGCAGGGAAGAGGCTGATCAAAGTGAGGTGAGAAGCTTCCGGCAGAAGTCCCTCCACTGGCCAGAGGATTTGAGGCCAGATTTCTGGATGCTCCAGATGGCCAGTGTCTCTCACATGTTCATACCTGCAGATGCTGCCCCATCTGCTGTAGCTGGGTCCACAGACTATCCTGCTTGGCTGTGAGTTGGTGAATCTTTGTTTCAAATCGGCAACTTTTTTCTTTCTGGGAGGCACATAAGGCTTGCAACTTGTCTTTGTATCTGTTTAATTGTTTTTTAAGGAATCTGCAAAGAGGACAGGTTTGAGTAAGTCGGAAGGCCAAGAGGCCAGCACACTGACTAGAGCCCTAGCAAGTCCTTTCTCTGGGAAAAGATGCTGGAGAAGCCTGTGCCTCGACTATTACTTAACATTGATCAGTGCTGTTTTATACTGTTTGACTCTTTACCATATTCCACTGCCCTTTATGTCTCTTATATAAACACAGTTCCATTAAGCATTTCATAGGCGTTAGAGGTGTTTTAGAAAACTCATCATGCATGTTATGGGTTACTTTTAACAGCATACTTTCACTAGCTAGTTAAATTTGAATATTGACCTTTTAAATTTCCTTTTGTCTGAAATCACTCCATTTAGAATGACAATATACACACATGGCTAAACACCTAACACCTGACCAGGATAGGCAGGGAACAATGAGGCAGGTAATTCATAAATTGTGGGTCTGTTTTGCCTTCTCTTCCTAAATGTAGTTGTTTATTGGTTTAAGAATGAACCAGGCAGTCAGGGCAAGCCTTTCAAAACAAACCAGGTCATGTCCCTCTGCTCAAAGTCCTCTAGTGGTTCCCTTTCCTTGTTTACAATAAGCCAAAGTCCTTCAGAGGCTGACAAGGCCCAAGAGTTGGCCAAGATCCCCTTTCCTCTTTGACTTGCCCTCTGCCTCCTCTTGTTCATTCACTGCCTGCCACACAGAGCTCTTGGATACTCTCAACACACCAGACATGTCCTCACCTGAGAGTCTGCTCTTTTGGTCCCTCTTCCTGGAACCCTCCTTCCTCTCCTCACCCACTCACATCTTTAAAGTCATTGCTCAACACCGCATTCCCAGTGAGGCCATCCCTGACTGCCCTACTTGACGAAATGTTCTGAATATCTCTGTTAAGTCCATCCAGTCCATTATGTCATTTGAAGCTATTGTTTCCTTGTGGATTTTCTGGTTAGATGATCTGTCCATTAGTGTAAGTGGGGTGTTACAGTCCCCTACTATCATGGTATCACTGTCAATGAGTTTCTTTATGGTTGTGATAAATTGATTTTGATATTTGCATGTATCTAAGTTGGGGGCATTGATATTTGCAATTGTTAGATCCTCTTGGTATGTAGACCCCATTATGATATAATGCCCTTCTTCATCTCTTGTTATGGTCTTTATTTTAAAATCTAGTTTGTTTGATATAAGTATGGCTACTTTGGCTTTCTTTTGATTTCCATTAGTGTGATAGATGGTTCTCCATCCCCTTACTTTCACTCTGCAAGTGTCTTTACTAAAATGACTCTCTTGTAGACAGCACATAGATGAATCTTGTTGTTTTTAATCCATTCTGATATCCTATGTCTTTTGATTGGAGCATTTAGTCCATTTATATTCAGAGTGATTATTGAAACATGAATTTAGTGTCATTGTGTTATCTGTAGTGTTGGTGTTTCTGGTGATGATCTCTGGTCCTTTCTCATCTTTGTTGCTTTTGGTCTTTTTCTTCTCCCCTCAAAGAGTCCCCCTTAAAATTTCCTGTAGGGCTAGTTTAGTGGTCAAAAACTCCTTTCATTTTTATTTGTTTGGGGAAACTCTCTAGCTCTCATTCTATTTTGAATGACAGACAGCCTTGCTGGATAGAGTATTCTTGGCTGCATATTTTTCCAATTCAGCCATGTTTAATATATCTTGCCACTCTTCTGGCCTGCCAAGTTTCTGTGAACAGATCTGCTGTGAACTGACCTGATCTGTCTTCTCTTGTAGGTTAAAGACTTCTTTTTCCCTTGTTGCTTTCTCTCCTTGTCTGTGTATTTTGTGAATTAGACCATGATATGGCTTGGTAGTGGCTGGCTGTTTTTGAGTTTAATGGGAGCTCTCTGTGCTTCTTGGATTTTGATGTCTGTGGCCTTCCCCAGATTAGAGAAGTTTTCAGTTACAATTCGCTCACATAAATCTTCTACCCCCCTTTTCTCTCTCTTCATCTTCTAGGACCCTATGGTTTGAACATTATTACATTTTAATAAATTGCTTAGTTCCTTAAGTCTGCCTTCATGATCCCTGACCTTCATTTCCTCTTTTTTGTCAGCTTCATTATTTTCCATAATTTTATCTTCTTTACCACAAATTCACTCCTCTGCTTCATCCATCTTCATTTTCTATGGCCTCCATTTAGGTTTGCCTCTCAGTTATAGCATTTTTATTTTTGGCCTGACTAGATTTTAGTTCTTTTATCTCTGCAAAAAAGGATTCTCTGGTGTCTTCTATGCTTTTTTCAATCATAAGTACTATCCTTATAATTGTTGTTTTAAATTCTAGTTCAGACATCTTACTTATATCTGCATTGACTAAATCCCTGGCTGTCATTTCTTTCTGTTCTTTCTTTAGAGGTAGATTCCTCCATCTTGTCATTTTGGAGGAAGATAACACAATAATAATAATACTAATAGAATAAAATAAAATTGAAAAATTGAAAAAATCATTGAAAAAAAAATCAAATAAGGGAAGCTAGATCCTAGGTGTGTTTTGGTCTGCTTGTTAAGAGAAGCTTGACAGAAGAGAAAAGAAGAGAGAAAAAAATTTAAAATTAAAAAATTAAATCGCTGGCTGTTTCTTAAAAAAATTTTTGCTCTTTCTGTATCCAAGAAACAAAAGAAAAGGAAAACAACAACAACAACAACAGAAGCAGGAACAACCAAACAAGCAAACAAAAAAACCCAAATGAAGCTAGATCCAGTTTCTCATAGAGCTGAAATTTTGCAGGAGTCTATGGTCAGTAGACTAAACTTGTGGAAGGGATCTATGCTGGTCTCCTAAGGGAGGGGCCTGCTACTCTGGTTCTCAGGCCCACTTGCCCCAGAGGAGATGTGTTTGGAGGTCACAGCAGGGCAGGGCTTGGTGTAACGGCTCCATTCTCCACCTGGTGGCGCTGTATAGCTCACTGGGGTCAGTCATTGTTGGGCCAACAGGGAAAACGCCTTCACCATTCTCTCTCGTCTCCAGAGCAGGAAGTTCACACTCTCACAGGCGCGTGTTCAGTCACCCCTTCTGTGTCCCCACTTTGCCCCTGTCTGTGTCCAAGCTGTTTGCCTACCAGGAGGTGCCTCTATCCAAAATTTTTATCTCAGGCCCGGCTGTGTTTCAAAAATCCACAATTTAGAGACTCCCGCTGTTGGGACCCACAGTAGTCTTCTGGGGGAGGGTCTCCCCATGTTGTGGCTGGTGCTGGCCTGTCCCAGAAAACGGTCATATTACCGCGCAGTGGCAACAGATCAGAATTTATGGTAAATCACAACACACAGCGGGGGTCAGGGTTTGCTGCCCCCCAGCTGGTGTCTTTGTTCCTTCACTGGTGAATGTGGTGGCTTGATGGCACCGGTGGGGTCTTTTGCCCAGGGAGAGGCTGCACCACCTCTACCAAATACACGCCAAGCAGGGGAGCCCCTGCTCCCTGTGAGACCCAGGGGATCCTCTCACTGCACTGCGGCTGGCCTCTGAAAGTTCAGACCCTGTGCTCTGTTGTTGATAAAGACCTGGTGGTACTGAAACCCTCTCCTTTCTCTCCACCCTCATCAATGGTTTGGGGGAACAGGTTTCTTGTGCAGCCCCCTGTGCCTGTTTTCACTCTTTCTCTCTAGCTGCTTTGCGGGGAGGGAGTGCTTTCTCGTGTAAACCCAATGCCCTGCTCTCTCCCTCTTTCTCCTCTCTCCGAAAAGGGCTCCCCCTTCTTTCCTCCCCCAGTTCACCTCTCCTTGCCACATACCTGCTGTGTTCTCTCCCTCAAATTACGCAGGTTGTTCTGTTTATCGTCAGATCTATTTCCAGTGTGTTCAAAATGGTTCGATATCGATCTAGCTGAGACAAGCCCAGGGTCCCTTTACTATTCTGTCATCTTAACTTCCCCCTCCTGACTCCCCGACTGCTCTGCTTGAAATTGCAAAACAGGACCCCCAACCCGGCCTCCAGCGCCTCACATCTCCTCCCCTTTTTTGTCTTCATGGCTTTCTGCATGTCTAATTGTGACAGAGCTTGATAAGATCTTAGATTTAAGACTTCGTCTCCAGCCTTCAAACCTCTGGACAGTCACATTGTATGGCATATGACATATTTTACGTATTATTTTACTTACACATTACTTATTTTACTACTTAATGATTGCTTATTGCCTCTTTATTCTGGAAAATTTTTTTTTCTTCTGTTTTGCTTGTTGCCACATTCCCAGGCACAGGCCTAAAATAGCCCCGGTTACAGAGTATGTATGCAATTAAAATTGGCAGAGTAAAGTACAATCTTATTCTTTTATCGGTATGGCTGGCATATTTGTGGAATTTGTAGAAATCAAATCGCTGGTGGCAAATACAACGAGATTTCTCAATGTTAGAACCGTTGGACTTCCTAATTACTATAGATTTTGAAGAGGTCTTGGAGTCTAGTTTGGGTTCCCACCCAAGAGGGCATCTCTGAAGGAGAGTCCTCAAACTTATAGGCAATCACCCTCAGATGAAATGGGAGTCTGACTCTAATGACTTTGATTATAATTGGAGTTTCAAATATATCTTTATGATGGGTTTTTCAGAGAGCAGTCAGTCCAGGGATTTGATAGCAGACAACAAAGATATATCCTCAGAAGTCATCTCTGGACAGTTTTCTAGACAATGTTGTGCTTATTTTAACCACTAGTGGTGTCAGATGCTGGTCACCATCCCCATCCCCCAAACTTCATGGAATTAGCCTGATGATTTCTGTTATGCTTAACTTAAGTAGAACCAAAGCCTCCTTTTACCTTCATATTATGCTTAGTATTTCTATTTTTAAGGAGTTTCTTCTTAATTAAAAAAAAAAGCATAGTGATATCTTTGTAGAAAGTTTTCCTATAAAAGCAGAAGAAATGCTTTTGGTTTGTCTCTGGTGTCAGTGTTAGTGCATTCACACATGGGTCCTACCTTCTATCCCTGTGGAGGGAGTTAATGGATTCGTGAGTTCTCCACAGTTCATTCCTGATCCTGACCACAGTCTGGAGAAGCAAGAAATACAGACAATAAGTTTTTAGCTTTTGGCTTGAATTTAACCCACACTCCTTACTATTCATCATAGGAACATGATAATGAGATATATATGTATTCTAATATATATAATGTAGATTATATATACTACGGTCTATTTCAAGAAGTGAGTGGTGTTTGGGTTCATGGTCATTTACAATGATGCAGATGTTCATACGCTCACAGGGCAACTTCACAATCCCATTTTTGCATGATGCTTTTCTTTAAAAAGGATTTCAACATGAACAAGATTTTTAGGCTTTAAAAATAAGTTACAATAGTCCTTTGCCTGACTTAGGCTGCTGCCCAGAAAACCTCCTTCCCCAACAGCATCTATGAAAAGCAGTTGGGTCACTGACTTCCCCTTGGCTCAAGAAATCTTTCCCTTCCAGGAAATTGAAGAAGACACAAAGAAATGGAAAAACATTCCATGCTCATGGATAGGAAGAATAAATATAGTTAAGATGTCATTACTACCTAAAGCACTCTACACATTCAAGGCAATTCCAATCAAAATTGCACCAGCATACTTCTCAAAACTAGAACAAACTATCCAAAAATTTGTATGGAACCACAAAAGACCCCGAATAGCCAAAGTAATCCTGAAAAATAAAACCAAAACGGGAGGGATCACCATCCCAGACTTTAGCCTCTGCTACAAAGCTGTCATCATCAAGACAGTATGGTATTGGCACAAAAACAGACACATAGACCAATGGAACAGAATCGAGAACTCAGAAGTGGACCCAAAGTATACAGCCAACTAATCTTTGACAAAGCAGGAAAGAATATCCGATGGAAAAAAGACAGCCTTTTTAACAGATGGTGTTGGGAGAACTGGACAGCAACATGCAGAATGAAACTAGATCATTTTCTCACACCATGCACAAAAATAAACTCAAAATGGATAAAGGACCTGAACGTGAGACAGGAAACTATCAACACCCTAGAGGAGAAAGCAGGAAACAACCTCCTTGACCTCCACCGCAGCAACTTCTTACTTGACACATCCCCAAAAGCAAGGGAATCAAGAGCAAAAATAAACTGTTGGGACCTCATCAAGATTAAAAGCTTCTGCACAGCCAAGGAAACAACCCAGAAAATTAATAGGCAACCAACGGAATGGGAAAAGATAGTTGCAAATGACATATCAGATAAAGGGTTAATATCCAGAATCTATAAGGAACTCACCAAACTACACGCCCGAAAAACAAACAACCCAGTGAAGAAATGGGCAGAAGATATGAACAGACACTTCTCCAAAGAGGACATCCAGATGGCCAACAGACACATGAAGCGATGCTCAGCATCGCTCCTCATCAGGGAAATACAAATCAAAACCACACTGAGATACCACCTCAACCAGCCAGAGTGGCTAAAATGAGCCAATCAGAGAACCTTAGATGCTGGCGAGGATGTGGAGAAACGGGCACCCTCCTACACTGTTGGTGGGAATGTAAACTGGTGCAGCCCCTCTGGAAAACAGTGTGGAGGTTCCTCAGGAAACTAACAATAGAACTCCCCTATGACCCAGCAATAGCACTGCTAGGAATTTACCCAAGGGATACAGAAATGCTGAGGCATAGGAGCACATGTACCCCAATGTTCATAGCAGCACTCTCCACAATAGCTAAAACATGGAAAGAGCCTAAATGTCCATCAATGGACGAATGGATCAAGAAGATGTGGTTTATCTATACCATGGAATACTACATGGCAGTGAGAAAGAATGAAATCTGGCCATGTGTAGCAACATGGATGGACCTTGAGGGCGTTATGCTGAGCAAAATAAGTCAGGCAGAGAAGGACAAATATCCTATGTTTGCATGTATAGGAGGATTAGGAGGAACTTGACGGAGGAACAAGGGGGAGAAGAAGGAGGGAAATGGTGGGGGAAAGTGAGAGAGGCAAACCATGAGAGACTCTTGAATGCTGACAAAAACTGAGGACTGATGGATGTGGGGGGAGGGGTGATGGGCATGGAGGAGGGCACTTGTGGGGATGAGCACTGGGTGTTATGTGGAAACTAATTTGACAATAAACTATTTGTAAAAAAAAAAAAATCTTTCCCTTCCATCTGCCACTTTCTACTTAAACTTTCCTAGCTTTCCATCCCTTTCCACATGGATGTATACTGAGAGACATCGCTTCTCTTTGGATTCACCAAGGCTGTTTGAATTAATAGTGATCAGCTCTGCTCTCATTTACGTTTTTCCCACCAAATTTTGCCCCTCATGTCACATTCCCCTCCCTGACTGGCACCCAGGTGCAGGTCTTGACTTGACTCAGACTGGCCCAGGCTCCTGGGGCACCATGTACCAGCCCTTGGCTCTTGCACTTCTAGGGATGAGAGATTGGATTTTATTACTCTACACTGATAAGCAGCTGTGGCTACACTCTGTGGCCTTATGTCATTCCTGCAAACCATCTGAAGAGGGGCTGGCTGCCTTGGGGACATTACAGAAACAGCCTGAAAGAGGAAGGAGGAAAAGCAGGAAGAAGGAACTGAACTACACACTTAGAGTCACATTCTCTGGTTGGTGTGTACCCTGTGGCCCGAGTGACCTGGACCTGTCTGTCTCTTCATTCAAATGTTCAAACAGCTTCTGCATGCCTAGCATAGCCTTTGAGTCAGTGAACACTGTATTAATATCAATGTTATCACGTGGTACATGTTGTTCTACACCTGAGAGGAGTTTCAGGTTAGCACATATGGGCCTACCATGGTACAGCCATAGAATAGGTACTACGGTTTATTTAGTCATTCTCAACTGAAGGACATTAAGCTGTTTCCAGTTTTTCAAAAGCATAAGCAACGTTGCAGTGAACAAAGTTTTAATGTCTCCTTGAGCATATATATGTGCAGGGGTCTCAGGTTTTACATTTGATAGGAGCCATTTGCCCACTTTGGGTATACACATGCACACACACATACGTGAACACACATGTATGCATATTTGAAAATGAATAGATATATTGCAAACAAATGCAAAGATCTAGCCCAAACAGATCACCTCTGGGGAACTAGGGACCTGACCTGGGATAGGAATTATGGTTGAAAAAGACTTTACCTTTCTCTGCAATATTTTAACTTTTTATAAGTCAAATCGATTCAGGTCTTACTTGTATAATTAAAAACGTTTTTTTTTTTAAATCTAAGAGAGAAATGTACTACGTGAATCAGATAGGCTGTGGCAATTATAAAAACGAAAAAGAGACAAGATGGAATAAAAGGAGAGTGAAATAAAGGACAGAGACCCAAACAGCAAAGCCTCTTTTAAATTTCCTCCTTCGGAACAAAGGAATGTTAGAGTAGAAGAAAGGCTCAGCTGTGGAAATGGCTTTTCTTCCTCTTTCATTCGAAGCAGGAGATGGAGATGCTGTTGAATGTGTCCCCACACGTGTAATGCCTTCTGCAGGGCGGGGTCTTGTGGCCTGTGGGGGGCTGCTGGGGACTGCACACAGGCTGCCTGTCACTGGGCGGTTGCAGGGCCCAGCCTCTGCTCACATCTCTCCCCCTCCCCGCTGCAGCATGGAAACTTTAATTTTTCTTGGCTGATTGAAAAGCATTACAAATAATGTTTTGAAGATCTTCCTTAGGACCAGACTGTACTGATTACACTGACTGAGGGGAACACCTACCAGGGGAGTCACACTTGGGAGGGCAAACAACTGATTGAAAACATGATAAAGTATTTTCGCACACACACACACACACACACACACACAAACCAAGGTGGCATTTCTAATTCCTTTGATGAAAAATTCCGTTGGTTTTTTTTTTTTAACATTTCTCTTTCATTTTCTTTTTCTTTCACCTCTCTTTCTCTCTCACTTCTTCCCTTCCTGATTTCCTGACATTTTCCTTATGTATGGTTGTACTGGTTTTCCTCCCCGCCCCTCTACTTTTGAATAGCATCACGTTGTGTGATACTGAGTTGCCATGTTGAGGCCCCTATGGGCAGAAGAAGTCTTCACCTGTAAGCAGGTTACACGGGCAAGTTTTGGGGCAGAGACTTCATACCTACGTACACTGGAGTCATTTAAAGACATCAAAGTTGAATCCAGATTACTTTTAGGACTAGACTTAGGAACAGTCCCTTCAAAGCCGACTGTGTCCACTAGGTGGCCAATCCAGTTCACCGGCTGCATGTACTGTTGTGGAGAGAGTTGCCCACTTTTGGGGGAGCAAAAGGTAAGAGAAAATTCATGTTGCTCAGCTACATGTAAATGAGGATATGTTTGTATCTTCTTATAGATGTTAATATTGAATCTTCTAAAATATGCCACAAAGAACAATATAGACTATATTATAATTAATTGTGTGTACCACTGTAGTCATTAATTCATAGTTTCTAGCTGGAAAGAATATTTACAATGAACTGCACACTTGCAAACATCAGATTTACCTGATACATTTTTACTCTTCAGGAAAGACTATGCAATTGATCCTATTAAAGAGGTCAAAGTCTGACCAGCAGTTATCTAATTTGAGAAGAAATGTTTGAAAAAATTTTTAATGTTTATTTATTTTTGAGAGAGAGACAGAGAGACAGAGAGACAGAGTGTGAGTGGGGGCAAGGGCAGAGAGAGAGGGAGACACAGAATCTGAAGCAGGTCCAGGCTTTGAGTTGTCAGCACAGAGCCTGATGCAGGGCCTGAACCCACCAATCGTGAGATCATGACCTGAGCTGAAGTCGGTCGCTTAACTGACTGAGCCACCCATGTGCCCCATAAATGTTGCAATTCTAAATAAAAATATTGGCAAATCAAATTTAAGTTAAATTTAAAGAACAATCCACTACAAACAAATACAGCCTTTAGTTTCAGCGATGCCAGGAATGTTTACTCTCAGAAACTATTAATGCAATATTCCCAATAACGGAAACATGAGACAATTTCAAATGAGGCTTAAAAAGAGATTTAAAATAAACAAATTCAAAATCACTTTTGACTGCATATCAGCCCTCCCCAAATGTAATAGGAATAAGAAAACAAAATTACTTCCTTCACATTAAAAGGAATTTCAATCCAACAACTAATACTATCATATTTAATGGAGAAGCATGAGAGAAACGTCCCCATTAAATCTCATCCTATTTTAAGTGAAATATGCTTCTCCATCATCTCTTGCATTATTCAGTATTGTTCTGGAAGATCTGGATTCTCTCAGGAATGAAGACATGCAGAGAAATGAGAGGTTTAAATATTGGAAAGAGAGACCAAAATATCCTTTCCCCCCCCAAACTGTATGATTGCTTACTTAGAAGCAAGAGATTCAAACTCAACCAGCATTTGAAATTATTAAGAGTGTTCAGAAAGGTTTCCCTTTACAAGAAAACTTCAAAAATCCGTAACTTTCCAATATGCCATCAACAATCATTAAGAAATGGTACAATGGGAAAGGTCTTCATTCAAAATAAGTACAAGTGTAAAACACCCAGGGTGCCCTCCGTGGGAAACAGATTGGTAAGAAGGAAGCTACAGACAACCATTACTGACAGATATTTGCACCTCAAAATATAGGTTTAATGTGCATCAAACCAAAATACTAGTGACTGATTTGGCATATTACAATTGGGTTTTAAAGTTCTAGGGGTGCCTGGCTGGCTCAGTTGGTTAAGCATCTAGCTTGGGCTCAAGTCATGATCTCGCGGTTTGTGGGTTGGAGCCCAGCGTCAGGCTCTGTGCTGACAGCCAGCTCAGAGCCTGGATCCTGTCTTCGGATTCTGTGTCTCCCTCTCTTTCTGTCCCTCTCCTGCTCACGCTGTCTCTCTCTCAAAAATAAATAAAACATAAAAAAAAATAAAATAAATTTCTTCTAGAAGAATAATTGTCTAATAATAGCTAGCACTTTAAAGAAATAAAAAATAACAATGATGTCAGCACAGCAGCAGAAGAGAAAGCCCTGGACCCTCCTGTGTACCACCCCGCCCCCTACACTGACTACATCACTACAGTTCTGCCTCCGCCTGGGGGAGTGAGGCGAGGATGGGTCATGTATCCGAGTTCTGATTTTACTGGGGGCTACCTGGAGAATTGGCTATTTAAGTAAAAAAGTAAGAGTAGGAGAATAGCCTCACCTCCTAACACACATCAGAATAAAAGCCAGGTAGATTTAAACCTTAAATGTCGGAAAAAAGTCAAGCCATGTTATGCAAAAAAACCCCATAAAACACACAAAACGAAACAAACAAAAAACAACAAAAAATCAAGCCCTGTTAAAGCAAATACAGCTGAAGGGTCATTTGATTTTTAACGTAGTAAATTTTCCAAGCACAAAACTGGGTAAGAAGTCAGAAAGGGAAAGATAATAATGCTTTCATAGGAATTAAAACTATCTAGATGGCAAGTCATATTATAAATAAGATCAAAAGAAAGTAACTATGAAGAAACGTTTCCCATAGCTAAAAATCTTAAAAGTTCAAAAACATTAATAAAACAAATTGATGCACCAGTAAAACTGGTCAGAGGACACTACGAGAAGAGAAAACACAATTGCCTTCTAAATTAAGAAGAAGTGGACATTAAAGCAAATAAAAAATGTTCTGCTCATAAAATTAACAAAATTTAAAATTAGGTAACAGTATTAGCAAGGATCAAGCCAGATGGTTACCTGAATTCACTAGGAGTATAGTTTGGTATATAGTTTCTAAATCGTAATTTTGTAGCAAGTATGAAGAGTTTGAACCACATTCCTACTTTTCATTCTAGTGATTCCACTTTAAGAACATAACCCACTGAAATATTTGGGGAACCATGTACAAAGAATAAAGTACAAGGATTTTAATAGTAAAATATTAAATCATGCAAAAGCTGGAAATAACTCAAATATCCAATGACAGAAGGATGGTTAAATAAATAATGTTACATCCACTTAAATAAAACTTATACAACGTGTTTGAAGAATTGTAATGGCAATGGGAAACACTCACAGTATAAGCTACACTGATATAGAACTATATAATCAATACATATTGTAGTTTGATGTAAACTATATTAAAAGTATTTGCAGGGAAGGCAGTATGCCAAAATACTAACAATTAATATTAAAACATTAATATTAGCAAAGAGTACACCTATCATGATGAGCTCTGAGTAATGTATAGAATTGTTGAATCACTGTATTGTACACCTAACTCTAACATAACACTGTGTGTTCACTCTACTGGAATTAAAATAAAAAACTTAATAAAAAATATTAAAATAGCAGTTATGTTGTGATTTGACTGTAATTACAATTTTGTTCTTTGCTGGCTTTTCCAGTTTTCTAGCGTAAATATGTAATGCTTTATGATTGGAGATAAAAAGTTATTTTAAAAAATATTTTGTTTATCACATTCACATCTTGAAAATATTCCCCGTACCACACTGAATCTCACTGCATCCTTACAAGGTGGTCTCGACTGATTGAATATTGGTTCCTTTCTCTTTTGGACTTACCTGATGATGTGGGCTGCTGTTATCAGTTTGCTGAGTCTGAGATCTCATTGGAGATACTTGTTTGGAAGTGCCTGTGGCTGCTGTGTCCACTAGTATAGCTGGACTTCCATACATTGGTGCTTCAGAGCTATTGTACTGAATAGAAATCCTACTGTAAAGCAGAGATTCATAAAAGGTTGTAATAATATTTGATTATCATTTATGACATTGAAGAAAGCCTTTTTGGAAAATGCTTAATCAGATATTAAATTTAATATTCAAAATAGCATTCAAGTAGCATGACTTTTTTTTTTCCTGTGCTTTTCTTCCCCATCCAGATATCTAGGTGATAGAGGGGAATTAGCCAATAATGGAAGGGGGGATTTTATTTCCCACCCTCCTTCTTCACAATCTAGAAATGACAATGCAAGGAAATTTAGGGATGACTGCATCAAACCCCTAGGTCATCCTGTTCAGGTCAGAAACCAAGGGTTCTAAATGCCAGTGTGTGCTTACTGTGTCATGTCTGAAAGAACATAAAATAGAGTAGATTAGTTTAAGGTCAGGCATATTCCATTTTATACAGTTCCACTTAGTTTCATTCTTGTATTCAAAAACCATTTTAAAGCATCTCGCCATCTCGAGTTGTTGCAGATACAAAATAAAAAATGGAAGCAGAGAACTCCCTGCTCACAGAGAGTTCACATTTAATGAACAGATGAATCTGCAATTATTGACACAATGTGATTATTTCTACAGAATGTGATGAGGGCACAGGGAATGAAGTGATTATTCTGTGGTATACTTAATTATGTCTTTAAGCAGTGGAACATTTGGGGAGAACCTGTAACTTCTTTGTCACATATGTTTGAGTGACACACTCTGTTCCTGTCCTGTCTGAGATCATTTTGATGACCTCGAGTTGTTCCATACCATTTTAAGTATTCATACAAACATCAAATGTATATTGAATTTATTTTGGGAACAAAAATGACATCATTTTATACACATTATTCTGCCACTTGCCCTTTTTGCTAATGTAGGGTGTTGAATGCCCTCTAATATAATAGACATGTACTTAAATTTGTTCATTTAAGTGGATTTATTATGTTCTGTCGTATGTCTGTATCATGTGTATTTCACCATTTTTCTACTGGTGGACCCTTGGGTTGTTTCTGGTTTACTGCCGCACCCTCCGCACCCTCCAGTGCTACAATGTGTGTCCTTATTTACTGCGTAGTGGTGATTTTATTTCCATAGGATCATTTCCTTTAGTACTCAAACATGCTGTTATTTTTCCCATCATAACAAAACATTCTCTCCACTTTAGGCACACCAACTCTTTGCTCCCTCTGCTGTCACAAATCCTGGAAAGAATTTTATTTGGTATCTTCAATTCCTCAGCTCCATTGTCTCCTAAACTGCCTCTGGTCTGATTTCTGCTACTTCCGCTGTCCTACGCTGCTCTTTGTGAGGTCATCAATGGTTCCCTCACTGCAAAATCCAAAGGCCAATTCTTGCTTGTCCTGGCAGCAGCATTTGACAGAGCAGACCACACCCTCCTCCTTGAAACACTTCACCTATCTTCCAGGAGTCCTCATTTTCTTCCTTTTCCTCCCAGATCATTCATCTTTCTCAGTCTGCCCTGCTGGCTTTTCTTCTGCTCTCCAACTTTGTAATGTGGACTGTTGCAGGGTTCAGTCCTCTCTCCACCTTTTTTCTCTGTCTACACTCTCCCTGGTGATCCCACACAATGGCATGGCTCAAAGAGCCATCTGTGTCAACAACTCCTAAATTTCTACCTCCAGGAGACTTGCCCCAAATTCCAGCCATGAATGGGCAACTGCCCATTCAAAATCTCCACATGGATGTCTGAGATATCTCAATCTTAATCTATCCCAAACTGAACTCCTGATCATCTCCGCTCCCCCCACCCCGCCCCAGCCAAGCCTGCTCCAGCAACAGCCTCCCCATTTCAGATGATAGTTACTTTCTCCTGCTCCTCCCTATAGTATCGCCATGCCCATATAGTTTGGTAGAGATGGAACTGACCCATAAGATCTGAGGATGAGAATATAAAGTCTCTTAAATAACCCAAGTATATAAGGAAATCTAACAGGTGACAAAGTTGGTAGCTTTAAGGAAGTGAGGAAAAGATAGCAAAATTGGCTATACGTCTAAAAGAAAGCAAAGCCAGACCCTTGCTAAAATAAATTCCAAAATGGATTGAAATTTAAACTCAAAATTCAAACTAGGAACACTAGAAGAACATTAAGGAAGTTATGATATGACCTTGCTTCTACTTTTGCCCCCAGCCCTGCATCCCTTTGGTCTGTTTTGCTGTGTTCTGCCAAACTGGCCTCTTTGCTGTTCTTTGGATCTGCTGAGCACACTTCCACTTCCAGCTGCCTGTCTTCTCAATTTGCAGGGCTTTTCTCAGGTACTTGTGGGGTTCACTCCCTCACCTGCTTCAAAGCATTGTTCAAATGTGACTTTTCACAGAGGTCCACTGTAACTACCCTATTTAAATGTGCTACCAATTCCCCCTCTAAGTCTTGGTACCTCTTACCTGGTCCTTCTCGTTTCTTTAACTTTAGTATTTATAACTTCTCATATACTATACAATTCAACAATATGCCTGTTTTTCATCGTCTAGTCTCGCCACTAGAATGAAAGCTCTCTGAAAGCAGAGATAGATCTTTGTCCCTTTTGTTTACTGATGTATCTAAGAGCCCAGAAGAGTGTTAGTTACAGGTTATTTGAATGAACAAACAAACGGACATTTTTCAGATTATTTTCTGCAGAGTCTGTAGCTAATTGTGTTCCTACTAAATTTCAGAGCACCTATTCTCTTCCATATTCACCAGCACTGGTTGTGGTTATTCGCTCACTCTTTGCCGTTCTGTTATAGAATGATGGTAGCTCATTCTTCCTTCAATTTTTAATTTAGCCACTAGTGAGACTGAGAATATTTTGGGGTGTTTAATAGCCATTTGCAATACTTCTTCTATGGTTGCCTATTTATATATTTGGTGTATTTTTCTCCTCACTCTCTTCTCCTTCCTCATATTCTTCTTCCTCATTTCCCCTTCTCTGTCTGTCTCCTTCTTTTTGAGTTTTTCTGATCAATTTGCAAGGGCTTTTCTATCACATAGTTTGTCTTATTCGTGAAAATATTTTTATTTCTAAGTTTATCTTTTGACTTTCTTTATATAATTTACCACAAAAATATTTAAGTGTGCATAACATATATATATCTGTGTATTATTATTTTTTAAAGTTTACTTATTTATTTTGAGAGAGAGAGTGGGTGAGTGGGGGTAAGGGTAGAGAGAGAGAGAGAGAGGAAAAGAGAGAATCTGAAGCAGGCTCAACACTCAGCACAGAGCCTAACGTGGGGCTCGATCTCACAACTGAGTGAGATCATGACCTGAGCTGAAATCAAGAGTCAGAGGCTTAACCATCCAAGTGCCCCTATATCTGCATATTATTACTTCACAGTGCTTTTTCTGTCTTTCTTAGGACAATCTCTTCCAACCCCAGGCTTAATATTTTTATTTTAAATTGTTTTTACATTTACAAAATTTAAAAAATGTTTAATGTTTATTTTGAGAGAGAGAGAGAGGCAGAGTACAAGCAGGGGAGAGGCAGGGAGAGAGGGAGAATCTGAAGCAGGCTCCAGGCTCTGAGCTGTCAGCACAGAGCTCAATGTGGGGCTCCAACTCATGAGATCACGACCTTAACCAACTGAGCCATGCAGGTGCCCCCTTTTTTATTATATATTTTTAAGTGTTTATTTATTTTTGAGAGAAGGAGACAGAGTGTGAGCAGCAGAGGAGCAGAGAGACAGGAAGACACATACAGTTGTTCTTAAATATAAATTTCAAACAATTTGGAATTTAGTTAATGGGATGAAATAAGGGCCAGTTTGCTTTCTTTAAGATGGATAGACAACTTTGCATCCTTTTCTGGGTGAATCAAAACACCACCTTTATCATATATTAGGTTCCCCTTAATGCTTGGATCAATAATTAAATTGTGTATTTTTATCCACATATCTAC
The DNA here is from genome assembly GCA_017311185.1 of Proteles cristata cristata. NCBI lineage: Eukaryota > Metazoa > Chordata > Mammalia > Carnivora > Hyaenidae > Proteles > Proteles cristata. Next base: position 247,170 of record JAESUZ010001704.1, read on the forward strand.
ATGTCCATTCTTTTTTTATACAATACTATTTGGTCATAGTGGTTCTACAGTAAGTTTTAATATCTGTTGAAAAGCATCCCTTCCCACTATTCTTCAATTTTATAATTTAAAATACTCTTGTACAATTTATTATTTCAAAATGTCTTCAAAATCATTTTATCAAAATTTAAAACCATTGTGATTCTATTCAGAAATGCATTTCTCATTGATGGCCATTATGTTTTACATAGTCACTGTGACTTAGTGAAGACTGACCCATGGCTCCAAGGGGAAATACAGTGTTCGGTTCTCGTTGGTCTCTGGTCAGATCATTTTTGTCATCCACTCAATATATAACTTTGTTTTATGTGTGTCTCTGTTTATGGACACCTTATTTAATACATACTGTTGATTTGTTTACATTGAACTTATGGTCAATAGCACTATAACACATGTGCGAACGAAAGCTGAGGCACATTTTCCTATTAAGGCACATATGTCATGGCCTTTTTGCACTTAGGAACAGCAGACAACAATGCAGCACAATATTTGCTGGCAATTTGCAATTGTGCACAAAAATGTGAAAAGGACATTCTTCTGGTATAAAAGCTGAAATAAAAAGGCAGAAAGACTCTCAGTTTGACCTCAGCTGTGCAGTAGGCAACTCAAATATTTTGCCACTCTGCACATGTCTGCAAATGACCAGGAAGACATTGTAAGTATTGATTTTAAGGTCATAAATAAATTTTGGGGCTCAAGCCCACAAACCATGAGACCATGACCTGAGCCAAAGCCGAACGCTCAACCGACTGAACCACCCAGGCGCTCTTTCTAGTTTCTCTTTAAAATAATTTTTACAGGTTCTGTAAATGGGATTTTAACAAAATTTCTAGCTGGCTATTGTTATCATAATACAGAGCTATTAATTTGTGCATGTATATTTTATTTCCCACCATTCAAAGCCTATTAATTCTAACAGTTTTTGCAAGAGTTACTTAAACTTTCTTGGGGATTTACAATCATATTAGCTGCAAATGAAAGTAATTTTGTCTGAGGCGCCTGGGTGGCTTAGTCGGTTAAGCATCCGACTTTCGCTTGGGTCATGATCTCACGGATCGTGGGTTCGAGCCCCGCATCGGGCTCTGTGCTGACTGCCAGCTCAGAGCCTGGAGCCTGTTTCAGTCTGTGACTCCCTCTCTCTCTGACCCTCCCCTGCTCACGCTGTCTCTCTCTCTCCTAGAAATAAATAAAACATTAAAAAAAAATTAAAAAAAAAAAAAGAAAGTAATTTTGTCTGTTTCACTGTTTTAATTTTTTAATTATATTTGCAAGAACTTCCCAAAATATTTAATAACAGTGGTGGTATTTGGCACCTGGCTTCAGTTATGTTTTTTGTAAGTGAAAATATTCTCAGTGTAAACTATTATATTTAAGGTGAATGAATTCACATTGAAAGGGAGGAGGCTTATCACCTTGCAGAATATTTGCTGAACCAATGAATGAACTTTTAGTATTATCACTTGGCAAAATCATCAATCTCTTAGATGATGATCAGTACTATTATGTCAACAGATATCAGGGATGTGTTTCTGCCTATTATCACATTACCAAATAGTAAGATTCCTCATCATTTCTCCTAGATCAGCCACTGATCAGAATTTCTGAACTCATTAATATCTAAGCTAAACTGAAAATTATTACATAAGAATTTTACTTTGGGGAATACTCTATTGTACTCGAGTGGACAGCGTAGAACACATTGACATTTAAAAAACCTTTAACTTTGCATAATGCTTGCAATTTCCTTCCCTCCTCTTATCTCTGCTGATACTACTCGCAGTAGAAAGGACAGATTATCTTTATTATCAAGTGAAGAAACAGTCATAGAAACATGAAATGACTTCTTCAAGGTCACACAGTTGACTGAGGGCGAAGCTCAATTACTTCATTACCTTCTCCCAACACTGTGTAATCGGTCTTGTGACACTTTCTCAAGCTTTATTCTTTTTTTTTTTTAATGTTTATTTAGTTTTGAGAGAAAGACAGCATGAGTAGGGGAGGAGCATAGGGAGGGGAAGACAGAGTCCAAAACAGCTCCAGGCTCTGAGCTGTCAGTACAGAGCCCAAAACAGGGCTCAAACCCACAAACCACGAGATCATGACCTGAGCATAAGTCAGACACTCAACCGACTGAGCCACCCAGGTGCTCCTCTCATGCTCCATTCAAAAGAGCTCATGAACTACCTTACTAGCCCCCATCAATCTCTTCATCACACATCCATTGTTGTACTATTCAGTTTATCAGCCAATCATTCAACAAACATTTATGGAGTATTTATCAAATGCAGACATTGTTACAGATTCTGGAAATACAGCTGGAAACAATAAAAGGTTCTCCACCCCCACTCCTGAGCTTACATTATAGCAAACAAACAAAAAATAAAAGTAAAATATATAGGATGTCAGGTGCTGATGCAATGCTCTGAAATAAAATAAAGCAAGAGAGGCGGATTGGAGTGCCAGCATGGGGATGAGGCTGAAATGGTAAGTGATCAAGAATGGCCTTATGGATGAGATGACATATGAGCAAAGACTTCTATGGGTCTTTAGGAATGAGAGGTATCAATTCCTTAAAGTAAAGGTTTAAGTCTTCAGAGGGTGGGTACCTGGCTTAGTCTTGTGGGGAGCAGAAAGAAATGAGTGCTAGAGCATGGAAAATGTAGGGGTGGGGAGATGAAACTGAAGAGGTGCTCAGAGGGCCCCAAAATATGCAGAACTTTTCTAAGTCATTACAACTTTTAAGGATAATATCTATTTTTGTAATGTTTATTTATTTTTGAGAGAGAGAGAGAGAGACAGAGAGTGCAAGCAGAGGAGGGACACACTCATAGAATCTGAAGCAGGCTCCAGGCTCCAAGCTGTCAGCACAGAGCTCCCATGAGGGGCTAACCCATCAACCATGAGATCATGACCTGGGCCTAAGTTGGATGCTTAACCAACTGAGCCTTCCAGGTGTCTCTCAGTCAGTACAACTTTCAGTTTTTAGCTTAAAATCAATGGGAGGAAGGTGAAGGGATGTAAGACATAGGAGTTTAGGGAATATTGGCACATGAGAAATGCCATCAAATTTGTGCTTTTTAAAACATCAGTCTGGCCTCAGCAGCCAAAAGAAATAAAATTAAGAGTATGGGTCTTTGTGTTCTAACTACGAGAACATAGGAATTTTACTAGATCTCAAGTGTCCAATAAATCCAGATGACTAACCAACACATTGTATTTTTTGTTCCTTTGCCTTGGAAAGGTGAAATCTGTCTTGAAGAAGACAGATGAATTGACACCTGATATCTTTGTGCTTATTTTTAAAGTCTTTGTACTATATTAAAGATATACATCCAGATACTCAAATCCTCTAACTTTAAAGATCTATTGATACAGCCTGTTAGGTAAATGTGACACAGGCATAATAAATGGGATCTAACTGCAATGTTAACACGTAGTTTTTCCTCTAGAGGAAAGAACTATAAAACATATTTAGGTTGGAAAGTGACAAAATGACCCTAGAAATAGGGTCTGGGATTGAGATAGAAATATGCTGGTGGGTGTCTGAGACAAGATTAGAAGATTACAAAAGAAATTAATAAGTGAATACTGGTCTGATTTAAATTGATCCCTTCTTCTACTCTCTGTAGGTAAAACTAATAATTCTGGGTTTTTTTCTCCCAAAAGTTTGATGATCACAAGCCCATGGAAACAGTATCTCTTTCATTTACTTTCTACAATTTTAAAGTTTGAGGTGGTTACTTCCAAAATTAACATCACGAAGACTTAAAGATTTTTTTTTGTTGTTTTTACAAATACACTCAACATGGGGCTCAAATTCACATCCACCAAGATCAAGAGTTACATGCTCCACCAACCGAGCCAGCCAATGGAATGTCCCCATTCCAAAGACTTTTTAAAGTCATCTTTAGGCTGGTGATCTGAAGGTAGGTGACAGGCTACCTCATATACCAGTAGTGCTGGGCACGCTCTGAGATAACCCTCTGGAGCACAATTTGGCATTCTGAATTTTGAGGGTTAACAAAATTCACAACTTTTGATCAAATGGTTTTGAGCAAATTTATCTTAATAAAATATTAAGACAGATGCATGTATAAGGATGTTGACTACAGAATTTTTTTGGGGGGGAGCAAATTTTGAAAATAACCAAAATGTCCAATGATATGAGGAATTGTTTACGAATTATGATACTTCCTTAAAAGGATGAAAGTGAGACCATTAAAAATAATAGTTTGGAAACTAATGACAGGGGAAATACTCTCCATTTAATGTAGGTGAAAAGAAGAATCAAAAACTTCTATCTACAGGAGCACTTGGATGTTTCAGTCGATTAAGTGTCCACCTCTTGATTTTAGCTCACATCATGGTCTCATGGTTTATGGGACTGAGCCCGGCATGGGGCTCTGCAATGACAGCATGGAGCCTGTTTGGGATTTTCTCCTCCCCTCTCTCTCTCTGCTCCTCCCCTACATGCTCTTTCTAAATTAGTTAATTGACTGATTAAACTTAAAGCAACTATATCTACAGCATACTTCCTGCTTTGGTAATATTAAAACGTGACTGGTACTCATCTGTGCATGATGGGCTTCTGAGTGTCTTTCTTTTCCTTTTTTAATAAAAATAAACTATTAATTCTAAACTAGGCTTTCAAAAGCAAACCGACAAAAACTAGGGATAGAAAGTTATTCAAATACTCTAATGTGAAAACTCTTCTGTGTTTGGTGCCTTTAGTTGGAATAATTTTAAATGATCAGATCAGCCATTTAGAAGTACTTTTGCCTCTTGTTCTATTTTAAAATTAAAGATCATTTTTGGAGGGGAGACACATCTAACCCCCCCCAACCATGTCCTACATTCCTTACTGCCTGTATTATGAGAGCAGCTGTGTGGGTGTGCTGTGCCAATTCGGTCCCCAGGCTCCTGGGAGGCTGCGCTGAAGGACTGTCACTCATGTTCACTCACCTGTCCTGTGTGTGGTCAGCCGTGTCCTTTGGAGTCATCTGGTCCAGCAGCCACTGCCTTCTTAAAGCTTCTTTTCTCTCATAGCGCCCTTGGAGCAGGTTGTTTCTGAGGGTCCTGAGCAGGAGTTTTGTATTCTCCTTTGCTGACATCTGCTGGGACAGCCAACATTAAAAAGGGGTCCTATCAGTCTAAACATCGTCTTTTTTCCTTACTTGAGTGGACTGGCCACCATGAAAGTTTTTGGAGTTATTTCATTCACTTTTATGTCCTTAGAAAAATCATGTTACTTCCTTACAACCTGAATTTCTTTACATTCTGTCTATTTGTCCACATAGTGTAAGTTTCCAAAATAAAGATCACTCAACTTACTCAAATAGCCCCTCTTCCTTAGAACCACCCAGTAACCTGGAATGCTAAAGCTAGAAGGGGTATGAAACAGGGCTAGGTCCAGGGCTGCTGACATTTGGGGTGTGGATTTCTTTCAGAACTGGATGGTCACTCGTGGATTTATCTATAGAAAAGTGGCTCATAAATTTAATTCCATACAAAATATCAGTGGATTCACAGACTATCTGAAGTCCACCCACATTAAGAACTTCTGCCAAAGGGAACAAAGGAATGAGGGATTTTATTAAAAGATTTTCAGCTCTTAAAATCTGAAGTGTAATAACAAGGTGACCACATGGTGTCAGTCTAACATCAAGAAGCCCTATTTCTCCCTAGGCCAACAAATAACCCAGCATCTGGGTTATTTAAGTTTCATAAAACAATGCCCACCGGAATTTTTTGGCAAGATCCAAGCACTTGACTGTTGTGGACCATTTGTGTTAAAGAGAGAACAAGAGAAAGCTGTCCTCTGCGAAGCTAGTTAATCAGCATCCTTCACCAATGCCGTGTTTGAGGATGACACAATCTATATGGAGAAATGGATTCGTGGGAACTTTGTAATAGGTAGAAAGTGCTCTTTCTGGGAAAATGAAAACGCTCCTTGCTTAAAATTTACTATTTGAATTTCTCTTGTCTCTTCAAAAGACCTGAATTCTCTTGCTGAGTATTTAGATTTTCTTTAAAAATCATTTGAAAGGCAGCTGTGAAGTCTTAGGTTAATATTGTTTCAGTCAAAACTGAGATAGTAATCTTTTTCTTTCATTTTTCCTAAAGCAAAAATACTGGAAACTTAGGGCTCAGGATAAGACAGGCTAAAAGAAAAGTTTCCTCCAAAGGCATTGGTAACTAGAAGCCTAGTTTTGTCATTTTTACCAAACCAAAGCCTTTTCTTTGAATCCAGTCCCAAAGCTCTCCCCTCTTGTTCCTCAGATATTGTCTTGCAATAGAGTGTGTGACCAGTGGCTTCATACTGAGTGCTCTTTGGCCTTTTCTTGTCCCCAGTAGGTTTTAATAAAATCGATGATGTAAGGAAAGCATATTTATATTGAGAGATTTTTAAGGTTGAGTTTGCCATTTCCTTATTTCCTTAGTCTTTTTTTAAGTTTATTTATTTATTTGGAGAGAGACAGAAACAGCACAAGTGGGGAAGGGGCAGAGAGAAAGGAGAGAATCCCAAGTAGGTTCATGCTGTTGGCGCAGAGCCCATGGGTGGTGGGGGGGGGGGAGGGGAGGGTGGTGGCTTGGACTCATAAAACTGAAGGATCTGAGCTGAAATTAAGAATTGGACATGTAACTGACTGAGCCACTCAGGCGTCCCACTGCTTCCTTAGTCTTAAATATTATTGTGGATGAAAGGAGCAGAATCTGTGGTTTTAGTGGAGGGAAAGTTTGTTAACTGCTGTAGCCAGTACAATTCATGAATGGCAGGCATATTGCCTTAAATGTTACCTGGACGCAGTGCTCAAGCACAGGCTGGGCCTTCTGGTGGGACCTGCTGTGAAGACTGGATAAGAAACACGCTTGGCAGATGTCAAAGTTGAGACACTTCAGACAGCGGTATCTGCCAATTAAAACGGAAATAAGGCTAACATCACAACTAGTTCATGAGCCAAGAAAGTAACGTTAGGGTGGCAAATGAGCACCCCAGAACATACAGGAGATATCTCAGCTATCAAGGAAGTGTAAAATTTCTCCCAAACTTTGTAGGCATGTTAAGTGACTCTGACATGTTTTTTTAACCAAATAAATCTTCTTTTGATAGTATTTTTTATAATACAGCATTATCTTAACATAGTTTATCCAACAAACTATAGTAGAGAAGTCTGATTCATGCTTCCTCAAATATACCAAACACTTTCTAAATGTAGGGTACTGTGTACTACAACCCTTAAGATAGACCTCTAAGCCTGAAGTCACATCTTGTGTGATAACACAGTGCATTCAAATATTTTGAATTTAGTTGTCAAGTTAAAGCAAACTGGAAGATTTCAGTAAATTCTGACTTTTGACTTCTCTTGAAAATTTTCAAGATATGATAATACTGGACCTGCATTCCTGCATGGTATTGGGGAAAATAAAGCCATAGATAAAGAATTTAAAATATACTTTTGTGATTTTCTTTTTTTTTTTTTAAATGTTTTATTTATTTCTAGGAGAGAGAGAGAGACAGCGTGAGCAGGGGAGGTCAGAGAGAGAGGGAGTCACAGACTGAAACAGGCTCCAGGATCTGAGCTGGCAGTCAGCACAGAGCCCGACGCGGGGCTCGAACCCACGAGATCATGACCCGAGCGAAAGTCAGATGCTTAACCGACTAAGCCACCTAGGCACCCCATACTTTTGTGATTTTCTAGAACTCTGTCTGTAGGAAAGAAATGCAGTGGGAGGGTAGTTCCTCCAGCAGCAGTGTAGGGGAGCCACCAGCACATCCAAGCTTCTTAACACATCAACATTGCCGTCCTTCCTTTAGGAGCATTCCCTTACATTTCCTGTGGTCAGCAGAGCGGGGGGTCTTGAGACCCTGTGAGAAGGGGGGGTGTCTCGTAATATGGTGATATCAGGGAGGGCTGGTAAGGACTCATAGTTATGATTCAGTGACTTCTGATGATATCTGAGTGGAACCATAGTGTTTGTCAAAGATCAGGGATCTCTACTTTTTTCCTGATATTTTAATTCACTTCTCCAAATACAGTATAGGTGGTTTAAAAGCTCTGTCTTCTTCATCAATGACAACAATAGGTGAGGGAAAAGTGGGAGCTACTCCTTCTAGACTGGAGATAACACTCTCCAGCTTACCACAGTCCCTACCTGGCCTACTTCCCACATGTAGACTACGTGTCTAGCTCCTATAAACATTTGAATTTTCAACCTGTGCCTTGAAAGTTACAGAAAAAGAAATATTACAAGACCCCTATACTCTTCAAATATCATGCCTTGCTGCAGAGAGATGATAGGGAAGCTTGTGGTAGTAACTGGCAAAGTTAAGCAGTATGTGATTATGTGCCAAATACAAGGCATGGAAGGCAAGTGCCATAGAGGGAGAGAGGGGGAGATCTCTGTGGGCTGCTAGGTCAGAAAAGTTTTCATGGAGGAAGTGTGCCATTGGGCTGCAGATCAACGAGGATGAAGTCCCAGATAGAAAGGAGTGAGGTAAGGAGGCTGGAGGCAAGAAGGAGGGTTTAGAGCACGTCAAATCTATCAGACCCACTAATTGTTCTGAAGAACAGAGGAATCGAAACTTGGAGCACCCCAGAGGCCAGGTGGCAGAGGTCTTCTGGCCAAAGTCCTTGGAAGGCAGAGCAGAAGAATGCAAGTTCCCTGAGACCAGCCATCAGCAACCCTTCCTTGCTGCCGGACCCTGACATCTCGTTCCATGTAGCGTATTCATAAGTAGCATCGAATGACTGGAATAGTAGCTAATGTTTTGGAACACTTACTAAAGGGCAGGCAGTGTACATGTATTAATAGTTGTCCTCATGAAAGTTCTTTAAGGTAAGGCATTCTTATTATTCTCATTTTTTCAGAAACTGAATCAATCAGAATGTAAGCAACTTGCGCACAGTCACACAACTGCTTGGTCAGAGATGGAACTAGGCTTTGAGCCCAGAGATACCACCTGAATGGAGACCCAGCTATTTTCACCACTGGGATAGACCGCCAGTGCAGGAGGCTTGAGTTTGAACACACACCACCATTAACAGTGACCGTGACATGGGAACTTAAAGTCAGATGCTTTGGAGGATGCCTGGTACACTGAACGCTTTAAATAAACATGAGTTGAATGAAGTTAAGTGAATGACTTAGTTTCTTCACAAGGAAAATGGGACTGGTAAGCCCTGCCTTCTTGGCTTTGCAAGTTTTTAAAAAATTGTTATTATTATTTTTTAAACTTTTACCAATAGTTTATTGTCAAGTTGGTTTCCATATAACACCCAGTGCTCATCCCCACAAGTGCCCTCCTCCATGCCCATCACCCCCCTCCCCCCACATCCATCAGTCCTCAGTTTGTTTCTCAGCATTCAAGAGTCTCTCATGGTTTGCCTCTCTCCCTTTCCCCCACCATTTCCCCCCTTCTTCTCCCCCATTGGTCCTCCAGTTCAAGTTCCTCCTAATCCTCCTATACGTGCAAACATATGGTATTTGTCCTTCTCTGCCTGACTTATTTCGCTCAGCATAACACCCTCAAGGTCCATCCATGTTGCTACACATGCCCAGATTTCATTCTTTCTCATGCCTTGCAAGTTTTTTATAAAGCTTTGAAAATTATTCAACATGCATAATAGGGAAGATAATTGCTGTTTGCGTGAAATGTATAACGTAATATTTTGTATAGGATTATTTGACGAGCCACCTGTACTGGCTACTTTATCAGCATTACCATATTGCTGCAATTGACTCATCTGGGACAATACACTGACCCTAACTTTGCACTAATTAATCCCTTTATGCTCAGAATCTACCTACAGATATGTGAGAAAAGGTGTAGTGTGGATGATGAGATCGATCTGTTGATGCCTTTACCAAGAGAGAACCAAGTTTGGGCTTTTTCCCCAATCTCATCCCAACCTTACATGGCTATTATAGAGCATGAATATGACACATCCTGCTAAAACACAACACTGGCTTATGAACAGTCTCTGATCTTTGTACCTTCTCTTTCCTTAGAAGGTTAAGCGTTAGCCCTCTTCTTCCTACCTCCAAATCTGCAAACACTGCTGCTTTAAAATGACCTTCTTAATCTCACTAAAACTTAAAGCCTTGAGGCTACTGTTGGAGTTTATGAGAGCCAAAAACACAAGTTTAAGTCTAGAACTGTAATACATTCTATTTCTAACAGACTCAGAAGGTTGTAGTTAAAAGAAGTCTAGCACTCCATTGGATCCAGCTCTCCTGATTTTACTTATAAAGAAATCAAAGTCCAAAGAGGTTAATTGCCTTAAGCAAGTCACCCAGCTCTCTGCATCTCTGAGAACTGTACATTGTCTTGGATGCCTAGAAGGAAAGATGGTTTGCATGAAGCCATTTCTAAGAGGAAGCTTAATTTCCTTCTCAATAGAAAGTGACAAGTAGTGTAAAATTTAGAGCATGGCCTTTCTTGCTTCCTGCCTTCTTATGACCTGAGTCGTTCAAACTCTTTCAGACTTCTTTGTAAAACAGGAATAATAATATCTGCATTATATTGTACAAAATAATTTTAAACTATTTCAATCTAAAAGTTATGTTTTATATAATTGCAAAGTGAACTCTCTACCTGGTGGAGTGCAGGACATGTAGTAACTACTTAATTAATACTTATTTATTGGTTGCATATAACATCGTGCGTCATATTCACGTTCCTCCACTGTCCAATATAAAAAAAAGTTGTCTTTCACTGTAGTATGGAGATTTCTTTGGTTTGGTTTGCTTGGTCTCCAACAGTCCTTTCCATTTGTGTGTTTTATACAGTTATGATCAGTGAAGTTTCACCATGTCCTCAGGATTCTCTGCAAACCTAGTTCATTTTCTTGGCAAAATTAAAACCTGATTTCCAGATGGGCAGTGGACCCAGCAGATATAATGTATAGCCACAGGGAGCACATTTACCATCTGGGTAAACTACTTAAGATCTGGAAGGATAGGATGAGAAGAGGAACAGAGTCCCCAAGTCCTCACTCCTGCCCCTTCTGGACACCGCTTTCTTTGACTTGTTGTTAGCAGCTGGGTTTTCTCAGCAATCTGTCCTACCCCACCTTCAGCCCCTACCTGTGTTCATTCACCATGACAATGATGTCCCTGTGCCTGGCCTAGACTTGCTGGTTTCCTTCTTTCCTCCTCAAGTTTTCAACCACTTTAATTTCACTTCTTCATTGTCTTTTCTTTTTTCTTTTAAAAATGTTTTATTTATTTCTGAGAGAGAGAGAGAGGGAGGGAGACAGTGTGAGCAGGGGAGGGTCAGGGAGAGAGGGAGACACAGAATCCGAAACAGCCTCCAGGCTCTGAGCTAGCTGTCAGCACAGAACCCGACGCGGGACTCAAACCCACGAACTGCAAGATCATGACCTGAGCCGAAGTTGGACCCTTAACCGACTGAGCCACCCAGGCGCCCCTATTGTACTTTTTATGGGAGACCAACAGCACCCTTTTCCTAAGGTGGGGTTCTGACTGTCATCCTCAAAGCTGTGGAAAGATCTGAATGTTCAAACCTAGCTTCCAAATCTGCCCTTTCCTCCAGGCAGAGCGAAGGTCTGGTGTGAGCTGCCCCCACAAAACCTGATTATTCCTTTGGATCCTGAGATCTTGTTCCCAGCTGTCTCCACTGGGAGGCAGTATAGCATCAGAGTTGCAAGGCAGGAACTCTGGATCCAGATTGCCAGCATCTGCTACTTGCTAACCATGTGCAAGTCATTTAGCTTCTCTGCAAATTAGGGATAATAATGCCACCTTTTATAGAGGTTCTAACAAGTCCTTAAATGAAATGATCCACGTGAACCACTCAGCCTAACACTCAACGCTTCAGAAACTATTATTATTACTGCAATTCTTAGCTCCAAAATATTTAAATATTTAAATTAAACTTACATATGTCTTTTGTAACAAAAGAAAACACCTCTTCCTCTTAGAGAAATAAAAATGTCTTTTGATCAGACGATGTGTCAATGGAAGAAATTAATATTCCATTAATTATAGAAGATAAAATGTAATTTATTGTCAACCAATATCTCTCATGCAGATTACTGACTGACCCCAAAATATCAACTGAGTTCCAGATGTGTGAGAAGGACTTCAACAAGAATCTGGAGAGACACAGCTCCACCCCCAGACCCATTTGGAGAAGAACTGTCTGCAAAATACTGATGAGTACCTCAGTCCAGTGATTGGGAAGTTCCTGCAGATTCTACACCGAACAGGGTGAGTGACCATTTCAGTGGCAGACAGCCGATAGCACGTTGGGAGCCACAGGAGGATGGGAGGCTCAGACTGTAACCAAGAGAGGAATTTTTCTTCTTTGATTGTTGGGCTCAACACCTGAAAAACAATGGCTCACTTAAATGTGTTTGCAAATGAATTTTCATTTTCTTTTCTGGCTGTTTCTGATCAGCTCTGCCAAAGAAATTTATCACATGAAAAGTCAGAGGCAAGTTTATATCTTTTTTTTTAATGTTTATTTTATTTATTTTGAGAGACAGAGGAGAGAGAGAATCCCAAGCAGGTTCCTCACTGTCAGCACAGAGCCTGATGCGGGGGTTAATCTCCCAAACCATGAGATCAGGACCTGAGCTGAGATCAAGAGTCAGAAACTTAACCAACCTGAGCCCACCCCCCCCAAACCCCGAGGCAAGGTTATATCTTAGGTTGTCTGGGATGCTGTGTGGAGTAACAGTTCTGTAATTTGAACTGAGCAGCAAACATGTTGTCCCCAACTCCCAGGGACATTTGTGTGCTACTCACCCCTTGGAAACAGCTGCGGGTGGCACTTTCCACAGAGCACAGAGCACGACTCTCCCCCACGACAGCTGGGATCTACAAGAGGCAAGATGTCAGTTGTGAGAAAACAGAGAAATCTAGGACCGCTGGAATCAGCACACCTGAAGAGTGGTGCTTACAGCCATGGAGTCACAAGTATTGGTGTCTGAGACTGGATCAACTGTCCCAGCCCAAGCAGACAAGAAATTTGTGGGTTTTTTGCAATGTCTGAATGAGGACAATGAATGGACAGGTGGGGAGAAGTGGGGCTGAGAGGAAGGAGGAGGGTGAGAAGACAGTCTAGCAATTGGGGCAATCCAGGGACAGCTGCCATTGTTTCACTTCCTACGATCCCAGTCGAATTATTTTCACCTTTCTTTGTCCTCATTTACCTGTGAATTACATACAACAATGACACTGTATTAGTCTTCGGAGCAGTTTTAAGGAAAACCTTTCAAACACTTTCATATCATTTTAACAAGCACAAGTGTCTGGGGTAGGGCAGTAATCATCATCCTTGTTGAAAGCAAGGGGCGACTGAGATTGACTGTTTTGCTCAGGGTAAAAATAAGTGATTAAGCTGCAGAACTGAGATCTCCCTATAAGACTCCTTATTCTGTTGAGGGTGCTCACAAAGCTTGGTCCTTCTGGCTTCTGCTGAAAGCGTTCCAAGGGCCCCATCTGCACTGCCTCACTCAATGGTTTCCACCTTTCAATCATGATCACCAAAGGCGTTTAACTAAGGCACTAAGAACCCCTTGTGACTGGCCAGGGACTTGGTTCTGACATTATCTATCTGCACAAATACGTGTACCTGTCACCTCCACTTATGCCCATTTGGTCACAAGTCCTAATTTCATCTCTGATGTCTTGTACAGCACTGGCTGTCAGGAGGCATCGCCTGCAAGCTCAAAAGTAATTTCAAAGACCCCCCTGCTGAGTCCATCAACTCGAATAAACAGTCTTCTAATCAGTAAAGTGGCACTTAGAACCACTTTGCTGACAATTAGCCAGGCAGGAGTCAACAAACATTTTCGTAACAGTGACAAGATGGCTGTACTTTACATTGATAATAACCCTGTCACTAGCTGAACATAAGTAACTACTCCCTACCTCATTTGGCCTTTGTCTGAAAAACTGACTCATTACCCATCCTTTGGCCTGTGAGTGCTCATGAACTAACTGGAAAATTAGTTGGAGGGTGTTCTTGAGTGCTGGGAAAGGGGGTTAACCCCATGTAAAACAAGGGAAGGAGATCAGATGGGGTCGACTTGCCAGCTCTGTGATTCTGCTGTTGGTCAAAAGAAAACTCACTTCTGTAGGAGGTTTTAACCTCCATTTTTGGCTCTAAGTGTGTGCATGAAAATTTTGTGGATTAATTGTCCATTTTACTAATGTCTTGCAGGTGTGCTATGGAAGATTGCACAGGCAGAATGCCACTTGAAATGATAATTAGGATTCTTAGGGGAGGGGTTTGAATCACAGGATGGGGCCTGGAATTTTCTATGGGAATCCATCTCGGAGTTCTTAATGGAAGTCAATAGGATGATAATTTCCTATGCAAATTTCCACCTTCCTAAGAGTTTTCTCGGGAGCGTGCTAATGCACGGGTGACAGGCTGAGCGCTGCCATTTCAGCAGCTCATTGACCTTAGTGGAGCAGGGAAGAAGGGCAGAGTTTTAGGGCTTGTTGGATGGGGTGCTACCCCGGGGTTAGCTACAGTAGTTAGAAAGTGAGCACAAGGATTTCTACAGGAGAAGGAAAATGCCCTTCTTTCGTGACATCCACCTAAGCCCTCTCTGGTCTTACAAGTCTGACTGCATAAATGGATGGACAGACTCTTCCAGTTTCCCTGGTTCCCCGTTAGCTTGAGTCCTGAGATGCGAGGATTGTTGGGGTGGGTGCCTCTGCTATGGCGGATATGCCTAGGGCTCAGTGGGATCCCTGTGCCACCATCACCAATAGCTATGCCTGAAGTTTAACCTTCTACGTTTTTAAAGAAATCATACTCCATTTAAAAAAATATAAACCTGTTGAATATTATTTGGAATTTCCAGAATAAATTAAACATTATTATGATCAGTATGAACCTAAGATATTAAGACCAAATCAAAGCACAGGTAATTTTGGATAGATTTTCCTAAACCATACTCCTTGTCCTAGACTTCTGATAATCTTCTTTACCCACCCCCTTCATGACCATCCCCAGAATTCTTGGTCCTGAAGGGTACCAGAGTATGGCACCCCAAAATGGACCTCTTTGGTGTATGGATTATTCTGAGCTAAAGTCCATTGAAAACCAGCAGATGAAGGAAAAGCTCTAAAAGCAGGGCACAAGTTTTCCTTTTGAAAAGAAAATGTACATTTATAAAGGAAATTGTCATCTGCCAAAGCTGCCTCCCTGTCCCTACCAGAAAGAGGAGAACTCTTAACAACTCTGATCAACAGAGAAGGTACTGACTTTAAATCCACACAACAACCTTTACTAGACAACCCTTGTTCACCAAGCTTTTCCTGGTCACCTTATCAGAACTTTCCTTCTCCACTAGGAAGCCCAGAACCCCTTCCCTTTGTTTAGCTTAAGATTCATAAGCCTGAATCGAGTTACTCAGCACTGGGTACTCCCATGTGTATGTACCATATACATGTTAATACATTTCTGTTTGTTCTCTTCTTCTTAATCCGTCTTTTGTCAGTCTCATGTACGGGGCCCCAGCCAGAGAGCCTTAAAATGGGTAGAAGGAAAGGTTATTTTTTTCCTCCCTTACAGCTTAGACCCAGGAGAAAAATGACGGAAAGCTATTAGGGCTTCATAGTTCAAAGAGCCTAGTGTGAGGATTTTACAGGGGCCAGAAGAAAAGCAGAGCCATTCTCAAAATGGGTAAAAGGTACACTGGGACACCAACTGCTTGCACACAAGACAATCTGGAGTCTGCTTAATCCATTTGTAGAAGTTCTTGCTCAGATACATCATTTGGTATCATTTTAACATTTAAGTAATGTACTTTCTTTAAGGAGGTTAAATTCCCTTACCTAGCAAGGATAAAAACAATATTACATTTGTACATTCTTAAAGCAGAGGAAATGATGCAAATCTTAACTATCTGAGTATTCAGCATTGCATTTCATTTATACTTTCATTAAGCATTTGTCGAAGGCCTTACGACCAGGCACTTTTGAATCCACTGGAGATGTGAACATGAATGCAATATCATCCTTCCCCTGGAGAAGCAGCCTAGTGTGGAAGGCCCATATCTGGCAATAATTGCAACAAAAATGTGACAACAAAGTTATGCACAGGGAGTTAAAGAGCTTTTAGTGAGGAGGTGACTGATAATCTGAATGACTTGAGAGATGAACGGTGTTTGCCAAGGGAAAGGAGACGCAGCGCTGCTGCAGAGAGATGGGTCAGTGCAAGGCAGGTGTGGAGAACTAGGCATGTGCTGGGCAGAGCAACGATTTTGTGGGGAAGGAGTGAAATCGGTGCACAAAACGTAAAAAAAGATGAAACACTCTGGAACAAGCAAAAGAGACCACTGGATACCTTTTCAATGGAGATTCCCCACCTTATAGAGCCACACATCATTACACACCATTTGACTGGGTTATTTTACAACTCTGTGGAAAGTTCAAGTTAACTTGTAGGAGAGAACTGATTGAAAGACAAATAATTCTCATGTACAGACATGCAAATAAATTCCATCCTGGTGCAAGACCGACCTCTCCCTCTTCCCCCCAAAGCCAGTCTTGCATCCACCTGCAAATTCATTTTAATATTCCTTATCCATCAGTTTGTCTGTCCTTTGGCTATTTCTTTTAACTACTTATAACACCTTACTGCTGTCTTATTTTAATTAACGAGCTAAATACACTTTTGGACACATGATTATTTTGTATTCCTATAAAAATCATGATTTTACCTCTTTTTGTAAAGAGAAGTATTGGGCCAAATCATGAAAGCTTTTCTTTTGTTTTCTATTTTATTTTATTTTATTTTATTTTATTTTATTTTATTTTATTTTATTTTATTTTATTTTATAAGAGAGAGAGAGAAGAGGGGCAGAAGGAGAGAGAAAGAGAGAGAGAGAATCTCAAGTGGACTCCACGCTCAGCAAGGAACCTGACATCAAGAGCCAAAATCAAAGTCAGGCACTCAACCAACTGAGCCACTCAGGCACCCCAGGAAAGCTTTTCATATGATGCTAAGGAATTTAGGCTTTGTTCTATAGACACACGGATGGCCAATGAGGAATTTTAGGCCTGAGGATGACATGTGTATTTTGGAAAAGTCACTGACAGCAGGGTGGAGGCAGAGTTGGATGGAGGAGAAGTTTGAGTTGGGGAATCGGTTAAGAAGTGATTGTAAAAGATCAGGCCTGTGCTCAGATAAAGCAGTGACTATAGAGGAGAGGGATTACATGGAGAACTATATTAAGATAGAATTGACACAGTAGAAAATTAGATTCTTTAATAACAAAGGTGGCTAATATAACTGGAACAGATTTAGAATTCTTAAGTATTGGAGATTTACCTGTTGTAGATCTGTTAGTAGGTTTCTCAAAACCCTTCGAGTCATGCGTGTCCCAGAATCATAACCTCCCTTGTTATTTTCTGCATAGAGCTGAAAAAGAGCTAGACATACAAGGGGGAAAAAAGAAATCTTTAAATTGAATACTTGCAATACGTCTTTGAAGAATATGTGCCTTGAATTCTAAACAATTTATTTGTAAGTACGAAGGGAAATGGAAGGGAATGTTATATTTCTTGATTATCTGCTTGCTGTTTTGAAGGCTTCCCAGACTAGGTAATATGATGACTAGTGAAAAGCAATTCACATTTCAACCTCTTGATAATTCAGCACATCAGCAATGAAGACCATGAAGTTGGTAAATGGCGATGTGAGGAGAGTCCCAGTCTTTAAAGGAATAATAACTACTTGTGTCTAGATAATCCCCACACAAATAAGGATCAAGGAAAACAGAGTTATGAATACTGAGAAAGCATAGATGGACATCTTGAAAACTTCCACCATGCTCAATGCATATCAAACAAGAGCCATGCGGCAGGGAATGGGAATGAGTGAAGGAGACAGTGAGTTGGAGATTTGGAGGTCACTGCACTCGACACACTCAAACTCAAATGTAGATTACCTCTGTATTTTATAAGAGGGCTGTCCCCAGAGAGAGCGATCAAGGCAGCAGCCGCAGGTGCAAGCCTGAGCAGCCCCATTCCTGTGCTGCAGGGCAACAAAACACAGAGACAGCGATGGGAAAGGCAGGGTGATTCTGGGTGACGTGGGTTATAAAAACTATCACGGTTAATGGACACTTCTGACATTGTGTTCCAAGTTCACATTTTTCATGGTCTGTTTTCTTATATCTAGATTTTGACAGAATAAAAATGGAATTAAAATATTTCCTTAGTCATTCACTCATTCATTCATGCATTCATTCATGTGCCCAACAAATATTTACTGGGTGCCTCCTCTGTGGTAAGCACCGTATGAGGCACCAGGGAAACAGGGATACGCCGTGTCCTGAGGGAGTAAGCAGTGTCACATCTTTAGGACACACATGTCTGGAAACCAAAGAAAGAAGCATAAGAGGAAGAGAAAAGGAGGAAGCATTTGTATACGAAATCCACAAGTTCATGGGCTCTCACTTGGAGCCAAATCGTCCTTGGCTCACTGGCTCAAAGGCAGGAGGATTGCTAGAGGCAGATGTTGATACTAGAAATGACAGTCGAGAGCTTAATGTTTAAGGAATCTGAAATAATGAAATAATGAAAAAATAGCTTGAAAACATATTGATATATTATTTATGCAATAACAAAATAAAGAATAAACTGGAAAAGGAAGCACTGTTTCCTTTTGTTTAACCCTTTGCCAGATGGGTAAACTGTGGTTGACACAGAAGGCAGGATTTGGGGTGACTTTTCTTCTTCTTTACTCTTTTCTGCACTTTCCAAATGTTTTACATTTACTATATTTACTATGGATTTTTAGAAGTCTATCTTAAGGATGAGGTCAAGACCAAATAAGGTAAACAGAATGAAATGGGACAGAAGAATGGTGGACCCCAGAGCCAGGGAAACACACACATACCTAGACACAAATGTAGACCTACACACAGACACACACCGGCGTGTATTCTATGGCATAGATAATAAAGCCTTTGACACGGTCTAAACTGACTTACAGGCACAATGCACAGAATGTTTGGATCCCCCCCACCCAAATCCGTATATCAAAATCCTCACCTCCAAAGCGACGAAATTTGGAGGTGGGACTTTGGGGGTGATTAGGTCAAGAGGGTGGAGCCCTCGTGAACTGGATTAGTGCTCTTAGAAAAGAGAACTCCTTCACCCCTTTCACCCCATGAGGACATAGTGAGAAGGTAGTTCTCTGTGAGTTAGGAAGCTAGTCCTCACTAAACACTGAACTGGCTGGCACTTTGACCTTGGACTTCCCGGCCTCCAGAGCTGTGAGAAATAAATGTTGAAGCCACTGGTCTACAGTGTGTTTCTGTAGCAGCCCAAACAGACCACAACAATAGGTTAGCCACCCACACACAGGTTATTCAACCTTGCTGCACCTGAGAAACAAAACAAAACAAAAACTGATCACTGCTTACAAGGAAATGAGCAAACAAATAAGCTACCAGGAACTCAAGAGAAAGGTGTGATTTTTCCTATGTATGGGCATGTAATCACCTCAGCAAAAGGTGTGCAGGCATCTAGACAGAAATGAGTTTGTGTCGGGGCACCTGGGTGGCTTAGTCAGTTAAGCGTCCGACTTTCGCTTAGGTCATGATCTCACGGTTCGTGGGTTCGAGCCCCGCATCGGGCTCTGTGCTGACTGCCAGCTCAGAGCCTGGAGCCTGTTTCAGAGTCTGTGTCTCCCTCTCTCTCTGACCCTCCCCTGCTCACGCTGTCTCTCTCTCTCTCCTAGAAATAAATAAAACATTAAAAAAAAATCTTAAAAAAAAAAAGAAATGAGTTTGTGCAGGCAAAAGTAATGTGGATTGTTTTTCCCTTTTTGCTATCCTTGGGTCTCTCATATTAGTGAAGCTGATAAACGTGGTTCTCAGGTCCTCTCCAGAATGAATAATACATTCATGGAAAACAAAGAAGCCTTCTTCTGTGTCAAACCTTATGCAAACCTTAGATAACACCAAATGGTCAATGACCAGTGGTGACTAAGCACTGCCCTTGAGGTCACAGTACAACCTTCACATGCTCACCTGTCATACATCGCCGTGAGAAGGCTCAGAGTGAGTTCTGAAGCTCTGGGATGCACCTGGCCTGGTTTTTCCACCCCGACTCTCTGAAATAGCTCCTGAAGAGCCTGAAAGAGCTGTTGCACAGACATGGGCCTCTCTCTTGCTTCCCAGGCTCTGTGACATAGGAGGACATGCTGAATCACAGAGCTGTCCATCAAGTCCACTGTAGGGAGCAAATGAAAAGTTGTTTTATTTTTTTTTTAATTTTTTAAATGTTTTATTTATTTCTAAGAGATAGAGAGAGACAGCGTGAGCAGGGGAGGGTCAGAGAGAGAGGGAGTCACAGACTGAAACAGGCTCCAGGCTCTTAGCTGGCAGTCAGCACAGAGCCCGACGCGGGGCTCGAACCCACGAACTGCGAGATCATGACCTAAGCGAAAGACGGACACTTAACCAACTAAGCCACCCAGGCGCCCCGGCAGCTATTTTCTTTACAAGGAATTAGATACGATCACTATTAGGATGCATATCTCTTGTGTAGAATTCAGGCCCTATTATTCTGATAGATTTGATTTTGGAAAAGCATATCTATTAGTACATCATTGTTATGAGATTATTGCCACTATAACCTCTAGGATGTTGCTTTATAGAATGACGTTGAAAGGGGAAAAAGTGAGAAATGTGAAAAACAGCCTTCCAAGGAAGTTGAGCACTGTTCTGAAAAGTGGCGACATCCTTTTTATATCCTTTGTGTTCAAATGTAGTTTTCCCTGTATGCAGCTTTGCTGCAGAAGGAATATTGTGTTAAAGTGCAATTGCCTAAGTTAAGAAACCCAGCGATCTTTATAAAAGAGCAGTTGCTGAATTATGAGACTCTTCAAGTCCCCTCCTTGCCTCAATAATATTTCTTTCTGCTGATTTCACTTCCATCGGTATTATTATCCACGGAAGGCACTTAATAAAGCCAAAGTTGCTTACAAAAAAATAATGTCTTATTTCTTATGTTTTTTTTTACCACCTTCTAAAATTTTTACAAGGCAATGAATACAACGAAGAATGAAACAGAGCTAACCCTATGGTTCTTGCAGACAGAGGATAACAGACAAAATTAATGAACACCCATTGTATCATCTGAGAGATGAGGATGTCAGTGGCATCACGAGCTGCCGGCATTGAAAATGCTTCAGTGTGTGAAACGATAAAACCCTGCGCATTTCTCTACTTCGTAAATCAGCCTCACAGATAAGAAATCTAGCAAGTATAATAAAATTTTTTGTTTGTTCTCAGATACTGCTTTCACAGAGGGAGTCTGCAGAAGTGAGGCATAGGTTCCAGGATGTGACTTTAATAAAACCCTGGCTGCAGGAGGTGGAGAATGAAAACCGTTTTATCGTTATTCAATCGCAAAACTCGTCCCCTTGGCCTGGCACGCGGCACACAGGGCGTTCTTGTCTCTGCCCCGAGGTCTGTATTATAGCAGAGCAGATAACGGTGGAGAGCGCGCCTCCCTGCACAAGATTCATGCGCGGTGCTCTGGGATGCTGATGTCGGGCGCTCACTGTGTGCTTGATCTCCGGCTTTGGGACTTTTTCTGTTTTCAGATTATTGTTTGGATATTGTTTCTAGGCAGAACTTTGAAATACTGGTTTTGTGTATTGTTAATATACCCAGTAGTATTATTTATATTCAGGTTCTAATGCCAGGGGTAATAAAAAGTTCAAATTGTGCTGTTTGCGCATACTCGGGCATTAATGATGGGGGCTGACACAGACATTTGCTGCTAACTTTCTTTAATGGAGAAATTCCCCAGGAAAATCGCATAATTGAGTGTAAACTTTTAGTGAGCATATTTTGCCTTTTGTTGATCCCTGGAATAGTAAATAATACTTATAAGTGAGTTTGTCTGCCTTGCCAGGTTAAAAAAAATCTTTTTAAAACGCCGAGAATCCCTCTTCGAAGGACCCCTTTATAGAATGTAGTAGAGAAAACAGAGAAAACGAGTTGTACTGGCTGAAGAGACAGATGATCTTTTAGGTTCCCCTTACCTGCCTGTACTTCCCTTTCCCCACTTCCTTTCCTGCCCTATTCAATAGCACTCATTGCACTTTGTGAAGCGTGATTTGAAAACCACTGATCTGTAGAACTTACAAGGCAGAAGGCAAACTATAAAAACATTTTCTTTTTTATTTATTAAAATTTTAAAAAACATTTATTTATTTTTGAGAGACAAAGGAAGACAGAGCATGAGCAGGGGAAGGACAGAGAGAGAGGGAGACAGAATCTGAAACAGGCTCCAGGCTCTGAGCTGTCAGCACAGAGTCCAACACAGGGCGTGAACTCACAAACTGTGAGATCATGACCTGAATCGAAGTGGCCTTTAACTGACTGAGTCACTCAGGCACCCCTAAAAATATTTCAGCCTTCAGGAGAAATGTCATAGGTGTAACGCAACTTCTTTTAGTTCTAAAATGATAAATGTCTTAAATCATTTTACATGAAGGGATTTTATAATGCAATATAGAACTTATTAGAGATGTTGAATCCCTATCATTGTTCATGGTTAGAGCCCAGTTTATTTCATTTTGGAGAATTTTTACTAATTAAACCTCTTCACCGTACTTTACCTTAGTTTGCCTGTGATGACAGGATAGGAGAAGAAAATCATAGCATTTAAGCAGATACAAATTTAATGCAAAAAAAAAAAGCAGTTCACAAGAACTCTTGAGATAGTTTTAACATTTGTGGCCCAAGAATTATTCATCCAAATGTACTTCTGCACGTTCAGAGAAAAAGGTACAATTTCAAAATGCAAATCTTATGTGGCAGAAGGAATTTAAAATTTACACGCTTAAATCTACAAGTGAAGATTCTAAACTAACTTATTTTGTAATTTTATTTTGTGTCACTATTGTCATCCTGAAAAGGAAACAAACAAAAAAATGTCTGGAAACCAAGTTAAAATCCTCATCCATGAATTATCTTCTCCTGTGGGTGAAGCTACATGTGGGTAAAACACAAAGGGCGTGTCCCTCCCCACTCCGTCTTCTCTGTTACTGATGCGGTGAATGCACAGATCCAACCTTCTGGATCTAGCAGTCACTCACATGGGGAGTTCTTGTTTGCCCTTTGGATTTCACATCACATGTCAGGATCCAATGATTTCAAGTTTTTAAAGAGAGACTATACTTACACTGGCATAGAGTTTGCACTGATCGTAATTTGAAGGCTGTTCTGTAAATGGAATTCTCAATACTGTTAAGAGCATCTGTAAAGAAAAGAGGAAACATCATGAATAAAAGGACCATCTCTTTAGATAAACCCCACATCCAAGAAGGGGATCCGAGAGATCATGCAGCTCTATATTATTTTGCAGGTGAGAAATGAAAGTCTAGAGCTCTCTTTACTACCTGAGAACAACAAAAAAAAAAGTGACTTAGGCTGCAAGTGACCTTACAGGGAACCCTAAGGCCTTGTGAAACAAATAGGATAAAAAAAACTCTCTGTAGAATATAAACTCAGCCTTGTTAATATATTGTAGTTGGACGTACACACATATATTTATAAATGAAAACAACACAAAACTCTCCATCCATTCATTTGTTCAGCAAATATTTATTGAGCTCTTACTGTATGGCCCCTGCATGATTCCAGGCCTATGAAATACAGCAATTAACAAAACAGGCACATGAAGCTTAATTTAATTTCTAGGAGCATTTGCCAAATTGTTCATAGAGGATATCTCTGGTTTCTTGAATTCTTAGTATTTATCGTTACTTTCTTTCTGCTTGTTGATATCACCTCAATTTGGTTATAAAGAGCATATATTCTTTTTATAATCAGAGAAGAATTATTAATACACCTTCTTCTGAGAGATACCACACTAACACCGCTGCAACAATGGCTAACATGGCTGAGCCCTTACCAGGCACCGAGAGTTTATACACCCATTTCACAGTGTGGTGGAGAAGAGAAAGCTCTGGAACCATGACTAATTCCTTTTTCTTTGGGAGAAATTAATTTACATTTTTATCTTCGTGTTTTTCATCAGATAGATAGATAGGTGTGTATGCTTGAGACATGATTGTGACTAGAAACAGGCAGCTCGTTGGCCCCAGCTAAGCAGGCCCCAAAGCAAAACAAAACAAGGAGCTGCTCTGTGGATTTCATTGATTCAAACATATGTGGCCGGATAATTTATGGCAATATTAAATTCTTTTCTTATTCTTGCAGAAGTGGGAGAATTTAAAGGATGAACAGGCAATGGCTCCATGCACGTTCCGGTGTGTGTCCCAAGATCTAACCTCATTTTACTCCTTTGGAAGATTTAACAACTTTTTCGTGTTTAAGGGGCCACCCGGAAGTCAGCCCACTCAGGCCTTTGTATGAAAGGCCCATCAAAGAACTGAAGCCACCCATGGAAATGGGAGAGATCGAATCAATGCCAATAGAATTTCATGGACCAAGATCAAAGGCAAGTTGTTCTTCTAAACCAGAATAGGTGCCTAGTTCACCAGAAGAAAGCCGAATGGGTGCTGGGTGGCCCGAGGAACAAGTTCGTTGGAGAGGGACTTTATTACATCAGATACCATGGGGATCCCTCACTTCCTGAACCCTCTACTGCATCCTCTGTCCTAGCTCTTCCTTGACCCATACACACATTCTGGACTCTGCCTTGCCTTGAAAATCAATCTTGATTTCAGTGTTGTTCTAGCTATGGCTGTCTTTTTGCAGGGGGCGGGGGGAGGCTAATGCCTGTATAGGAAGTTCTGAATACTTCAGATCAGATGTTCAGCATAAGAACCTTAAAAGTTTTTGTCTGTCTTTAAGGGATGGCTCCTTCCCAAACTTAACTGAATCTGAATTTCATCCCAAGCTACAAGGACTTGGTTTTGGTTTAGAAAATAATGTTTCTTGCCCTGGAGTGTTGTGGGGGCAAAGTTCTAGCTGTTACACATACGGATATGGCAGGCCAGGCACTATGCTAAGCCACTGAGGGGCTTATGATGCTGAACCAGGTCAGATCCACCCTTTGGGGGTTAGAGCACACCAAAAGCCTCTCCTGGAACATACACTAATTCAGTGATGGATACATGATCATGAGTGGAAGCCACTTACCTCAGCTGAATGTGTCTAAAAATGTCATTAGACAAGCAGTCCTAAGAACTCTCCACATTTCCCTCCCTACCTTTTTGCAACAGGTGCGGCGATATCAAAGAAGTTACAATTTGCTCTAAATCTTTTGTTATGTATATTTCCCTGTGTTTTGAAAATGTTTTCCAGTTTCCAGATGAGTCCAGTGTTGGAGTATGGAGTAGTAGAAACACCTCTGCCCCACATCTGGAGAAGGAAAACAAATGGAGAGTAGCCATAATGGTGTGAAGAGAGTTTACAAAAATGTAATGCCCGACATTTTCTTTCCTTCTGGAAACCGGCCGGCTTTTGTGCCCTGGCTCCTCTCAGATGCACCAAGTGAATATCGCGCATCAGCAAATATGCAGGTTCCCAGATGCTGCCGTGGGTGCAAGAGCGATTCTGTAGCTGCCGGACCATCTGGTCCAATGCACTCCTGTCACATTATGTTGTGCAGTGTCATCTGATGCAGTTATGCAGCATAGCACTGCAAGCTGTGACAGAGCACAATGTGGAAAATGAATGAGTATCCCAGGTGATTCACTACCAGCTCTGCTTCCTAACGGCTTTTTTTTTTTTTCCTTTCCTGCTGGTGAGAGGAAACTTGAGAAAGGAAGAAATCGCCTGATGTGTCAGGCTCAAAGCTATGAAGAGAGTAGTTTTAGATGCTTAGAGAAATAATAAGACAAGCTACGTATGGTCTTGCTCATGGAAGCAATTTGGGAAATACATTTTGCTTTAAACGATTCTTATTTTTGCTTAGCCAGATCAATACGTGTCAGCCTATCAGTATGTCCACTGATACTGAGAGTGCAATAAACTACCTTTCAGCGGTCCCTCATCGATAGTGTGATGATCCAGAAAGAGGGATTTTTGGTCAGTGGTCCTCAAACTATGTTTCCAGTGAGCAGCTTCAGCCTGGGAGCCTGTTAGAAACGCATGTTCTCAGACCCCAGCCTAGACCTACTGAGTCACAAGCTGGGGGTGGAACTTGGCATTTTAACAAAGGCCCCAGGTGATTCTGGCTCATGATTAACTGGGGAGGCACTCCTCTAGGGAGTGAACGTTGGATTTCAATGGATTATCTACCGCTTTGTATGAAGCTTTTTACAATGAGTGAGGGCTTAAATTTGGGAAAACCAAAAGATGATTTGAATCATCCACATGTTGTTTCAGATAAATCACTTGAGATATTACAGAATTTTATATAAAGCAAGTGAAGTTAACAAGCTAGATTTCAGATAGCCGAATAGGGCTGAAACTCAATTCAGCAATCAAAATGTCACAAGCCAGTCCTGGGCCTACTTTGGCATTCAGAGATATTGGTAGAAAGGGGAATTCATGTCTCCATACTCATTTATCAAATATTTATACAGTGACAGCTGTGAGATCTTTTCCCCATCTTTGGGCTCCCATAATACTGTGAAATTACCCCTGACATTAAAATATGGACAGTGATGTCATTTTAATAGTAAACAAGAAAATACACAAAAATAAGCTAAGCTATATTTGAATAGCAATTTATAAATTTTTAAAAAATCTTTATTTTTCAGAGAAATACAGAGTGTGAGCAGAGGAGAAGCAGAGAGAGAGAGAATCCAAAGCAGGCTCTAGGCTCTGTGCTGATAGCTCAAACTCACAAACCACGAGATCATGACCTGAGCCGAAGTCAGACACTCAACTGACTGAGTCATCTAGGTGCCCCTTGAGTAGCAATTTGAGGTGTAATTATATTGAGGACAAGTCTTTTGTTAGATTACTTTTGGTGCTTTGGAGACAATAGACTAAACTCTCTTCCATACATTATGAAGTTCTGTTTAGGAAAAAAAAAAAAAAGGAAATATTTTCAATCACCCACTAGTTTCTTTTTCAGCCAGATGCTAAATGTCTACTGTTTTGCAACTCAGAGGCCTGAAAATACAGCGTCTGTGCCTGATTTTTTTTTTTGTTTACAAACCGTGCTCAGAAACTTGACAATAGTACTCACCTTGTTTATCTGGGTCCATTTCAGGAATTTCTTAGAGTGACAGATGGTAAGAGGGTCCCTGTAACCGGAAATAAACCCATATTTTAAGCCGAAAGATTTTGCAGTGGAAGGGTAAAGGTGGGAGAACAAAAAGACAGCTAGGCAAAGCCATTTCCCCTGTGGAGCAACGAGTAGAAGGTGTTCAGAGAGCCTGTGTAATCTCCTTGGAGAAAAAAAATAAGGAATATAGGGGTAGAGGCTTCTTATACTGGCTACACCTGTAGGGATTCGAAGCTGTACCTCAGAAATTGAGAAAGTTCCTGAGACTGATATGGTGAATACATAGAACTTTTGAGGCATTATAATTTTTAGAGTGGACTACATTCTCACTTTAAGAAAATGTAAATTGAAGTTTTCAGGACAAAATTTGAAGCTCTCAATGCTTAAGCTTCTAACAGTACTATGCTCAATAATCTATGTATTAAATTTCTGACAAATACTATCTATTTGAATACCTTATCGCAAATATGCATAAATGTGTGTGCACATAGAATTCAATTAATGTTTTATTTTAAAAACAGTAGTCCACTAGCCACCTGCTACTTCTTGTTGCAACTATTGTCTAGACTACACACATATATATAAACTTACACAAAAGAATGGATTAATGGATTATTCTGTAAAAAACCTTATACTTATACAGTTCTAAGAAAAAAACCCCATTTTTTAACATAGCAGTTGAGAACTGTTTTTGAAAGTTACATGACAATTAAATTTAAATAGCACTTTCCTTCTCTTCTAATGAATGAGTTAATTAATGACACAGCTTTACAAACAAAAACTGATTATGTAAGTTATTTAAAAATCATAGCAATAGTGATAATCCCTGACTTGCCCCAAACTAAGGAAGTTCCAAATGTATTCAAGTAAGATTTGTTTTGAAAAAGTATACCAAGGGCAATCAGATTAGAACTCTTTGGGGCATAGAACTGCTCCCCTGAGCTCTTCCTAAATCCCCCAGGAAGATGCTGAAGGGTTCAGCCTCCCGTCGCGTCAACAGTGCAGCTGGAGATGAAATTGATCCACCTTCCCGTCAGCTCCTTACCTTTCTTACTTTATTGAAGCAGCAGTTTAGCCACACAGCCCGTATAGGTTACTCATCAGTTTTGGAAGATGGCAAAGCTGAGTAATAACAGATTTCCAGACGCGGCATTCCTAGGGAGAGTTGATGCCTTGTTCTGACGGCACAGCAATTGCATGTAAAACGGTGACATTGAGGTTGCACCCTTTTTAAGGCCTCACAAAAGTACATTCATTAGTAATAAAGAGCTTGAATAATTCAAGGCTACTCCCACATCTCTGTTTCAAGGGCTATTTCTGTATTACTTTCTTGTGTAGGAGAGGCAAGTAAAGCATCTTCTGGGTGCTGTGGAGAGCAGGGGTTGCCATAGAGATTATGAACCAGTAAAAAGGGCTCCATATCCCAGACAATGGCCACCTTGCTAACCATCCCAGATAGAGTGACCTAGAAATGAAATCTAATTCACTTTATTAATTCTTTTACAAATACAGAAGTATTGCCACACATTTTAAAAGTCACCAAATATAATGCAGGTTTTCAAAAAGGGAATAATTTGTTACAAGTACACATTTCCTCTGAAGTTTTAAGTGTCACCTGAAAATGTCTTCATTTTTAAGCAATTCAGATTAAAAATAAACCTGTTGGATTCCTAATAGGGTTTTATAAATTGAAAAAAAAATGATGTCTCAGGATCCAAATGTATTAGAACTTTACCACTAACGTTTCCAGACTGCTGGGGAAGTAAAGAGCTGATTTTAACACTCTTTTCAAAAGGGTCGGAACCCAAAGCATGGGTATATTCCTTCGTGAGTATATTACTTCTCTGCCCTGGAGAGCCAGAATGTCTGGGAGACCATGGTCCCATCTGAGGCACTTAAAACAATTGTGACAAGTGGTCATGAATCCAATCCAAAATATCTCATAATAAAAATCAGTTTTCAAAAGTATGATATCCAAGGATAGCCAATGTATTCCTGTCTTTTTGAAAGTATTAGTGTCACACTGTTGGTTTCTTAAAATTAAACTTGAGACATTTAAAGAATGAAAAATGGGGCACCTGGGTGGCTCAGTTGGTTAAGCCTCCAACTTTGGCTCAGGTCATCATCTCATGGGTTGGTTCGTGAGTTAGAGTCCGGCATTGGGCTCTGCACTATCAGCGTACTTCAGGTCCTCTGTCTCCCTCTCTCTACCCCTCCCTCACTTGTGCTCTCTCCTTCTCAAAATAAATGAACATTTAAAAAAAAAATAAACTTGACTCTGTGTTTAAACAAATAAAGGATGAAAAATGGATTAATAATAGGGTGGCATCCGGGTGCCTGGGTGGCTCAGTTGGTTAAGCGTCCGACTTCAGCTCAGGTCATGATCTCACAGTTCATGAGTTCAAGCCCCACTTAAAGCTCTGTGCTGATAGCCAGCTCAGAGCCTGGAGCCTGCTTCAGAATCTCTGTCTCCTTCTCTCTCCCTTCCCCTCCCCCACTTGTGCTCTGCCTTTCTCTGTCTGTCAAAACTGAATAAACATTAAAAAGCTTTTATTAAAAAAAAATGGGGTAGCATGGATCAAGAGGAGGGGAGAAAGCAACTCATCATTTGCCTTTCCATAGATAAATTCTATTGATTTTCTGGGAACAGGTAAGACAATGTGGGAAAAGAGTACGTTTATCTCACAGGAAATCGCTGTCATTTGAGTGTTGTAGACTCAAAGTTGAAATCGTACTTACAAGGTTCATGTTCCATTCTACTTGCATCAAGAAATATATTATCAGAGGTATTGGCAATAGAGGGAGGTTGGGATGTTTTACTGAATGCTGCCTTGTTGAGATCTGAGCAACTCTCTGGTGCTGATTATTTATGTGGCTCAAGAATCATAGCACCACCACCAACAAAAAAATGCTGTCTAAAGTTCCGGTCAAAATGACATAATTAAACAGACAAATATTTAAGTACATATGAGTGAACTAGGGTTTGTTGGAAAGTAATTTAAGCACATGGGCGTGAACAACTGATAGTCTGAGCTGTAAGTCTGGCTGGTTTTAGACAGGCTGAGATAAAAGCTCCCAGGACTGTTTCGGTTTCACTTACTTCTGGCAAGTTTTAGTTACTGTTGCACCTCCTGGTTCAGGCTCAGGTAGACTTAGTCACAGTAAGACTTATCTTTTTCATAGGATGTTTTGGGTTATAAATCAAAACCAGTTACTACAATTCTACTAGACAATGGATCCCCCATGAGGGGTCATTTTTCACCAGCATGGCAGTAGGTCCTGTAAATCATAATTTATAATTGATATTCTTTATCTCCTGAAACAGAGCAGCCCCACTCTGAGGAAGCAGGTAGGTAGAGGGTTCAAACTTCCCACACAATCACAACACGCCCTGGTTTGGACATAGCAGGCTCCACGCCAACCAGAAACCGGGCGACCATTGCTTATTATGCATGGGGACTGTTTTTTGAGGCAGCCAGTGTTCTGTTCACCCTCTATCTGACAGCTCTTTACACATACATTTGAAGACTCTAACTCCCAAGAGAGAAAGAAGAGACTTGACACCTTGAACGCTAATGTGTTTAGGTAGTCCCTTGCATAAACTACAGGATGATCCTGTATGCATATTTCACATACGTGTGAACAATTTCAAGGAAAATTTAATTTACTGAAATCGACTCAAGATAGAATGGAGGAAAGAGAACATTTGTGTGCTGTTGGTGGGAATGTAAATTGGTACTGCCATTATGGAAAACAATACGGAGATTCCTCAAAAAATTAAAAATAGATCTACCATATGATCCAGCAGTCCTACTTCTGAGTATATATCCAAAGGAAATAAAATCAGTATCTCAAAGAGATCTGCACTCATATGTTCATTGCAGCATTATCCACAGTAACCAAGATATGGAAACAACCTAAGTGTTCATTAGTGAATAAATGAAGAAGGAGTATGTGGAATGTATATATGATAGAGTATTATTCAGCCTTTAAAAAAAAAAAAAAAGGAAGTCCTTCCATTTGCAATGAGATGGGTGAGCCTGGAGGGCATTATGCTAAGTGAAATAAGCCAGGCACAAAGACCAATATTACACAGTCTCACTTACATGTGGGCTTTTTTGTAAAAAGAAGAAAAGTTGACCTCATAGTAACAGAGAGTAAAATAGTGTTTTCCAGAGATGGGTGGGGGGTGGGTGTAAGGGGAGTTACTGATCAAGGCTACAAACTCATCCTTTAGGCTTCGTTGAGGTCTTCTATGACCCCCGTATCTGAAGTAGCTTCAATACATCACTCTACTTGATTCGTAGCTTATAAGCACAAACTGGTCATCTTGGTTTTTTATATTAATTGGTTAACTGGTTTATTATTTCTCTTCTCTAATAGAAAGCAACTTCTTTAAAGGCAGGAAGAAGAGCTCTTTTCTCTTGTTTGTCCTTCTGTGACATTATGATTTGTAATAAGTAATATATACTTGGTCTTTGTCTTTCTGGCACATAGAGCTGTTAAAACCCTTGAAATTTCCTGAGGGATGAGAGGGCTAAGATAACTTTTGTTATGCAAATGAAGCAACTTTTGGCCCACGTTAAGAGAGGGGGACTGGTTGCCAGGGAACCAAATTTTAAGTCTTACCCCTGGTTTCCAGGGAGGGGAGAGGAGCTAGAGGTTGAATCAATCACCAATGGCCAGTGATTTAATCACTCATTCTCATGCCGTGAAACTTCCATAAAATCCCAACATGGTGTGGTTCAGAGAGCTCATGGATTGGCAAACATGTGGAGATTTGGGGTAAGTGGTGCACTGGAGAGAGTGCAGCAGCTTTGTGCCCTTTGGGGAAAGGTGCCCTGACCTATGCACTCTTCCCATCTGGCTCCTGAGTTATATCCTTTTGTACTAAACTGGTAATCTGGTAGGTAAAATGATCCTCAGAATTCTGTGAGCCCCTCTAGCAAATTAAGTGAACCCAGGGAGAGGGTTGCTGTGACCTCTGATCTGTAAGCTGGTTGGTCAGAAGCACAGGTGACAATTTGATTGGTATCTGAAGTAGAGTGGTGGCAGAAAGGGGGCAGTCTTGTAACAATGAGCTCTTACCCTGTGGGATCTGATGTATCTCCTGGTAGATAGTGTCAGAATTGAGCTGAATTGTAGGACACCCAGCTGGTGTAGGAGTCTTGCTTTGTGCTGGGGAAACCTCCGCAGCTCAGAACTGGGAGCAGAATTCTGCTTTGTATCCTCAGTGCTTGCTTCCCACACTGCATGACCTAGCATAAGCACTGATGAAAAAATAAATCAAGAAACGCTAATTGGCATTATATAGGAAGAGGGTACCCTGTCCATCTCAACAAGTCTATACTGTATATGGCTTTATTACAGAGATGAAAGTTAGAGTCTAAGGCCATCGATTTTCAAATCATCTAAATACTTTTTCCTTGTTCTGACTCCAAACCTTCTGATTGTAATCTTGCCTCCATCTAGCTTGCACAGGAAGTGAATTCACTGTTGGAGCTGTGGACATCTGGTATCCTTGGTAGTTCTATTTTGAATCTAAGATTTATAAAGTGGCATTCTTGTTCCATCATTAGTCTTGTTCTTAGTCATGTGAAGATCACTAGTGGTGTCTGCAAACTATACTTCTAATCCTCAAAGATGAAGGATGGGTTCTGGTGGTGGATTCTACCAAGGTAATATCACCCATGTACTAACCCCACTTCCTTGGAGACTCGCTAACTTTCCTTTTCTTTCATACTTCAAAAAAATAATAGTGAATATTATCAGAATTTAGAAGACAAGGGTCAAAAGCATCTTGGGGGGGAGAGGAGGGAAGGTAACAAAACATCCAAAATGTATTCTCCAATAAGACAGCATCAGCAGGTAAAACTACAGGGGTTTCTCCATAGATCATACATTCAATATGACAGTATCTACTTCACACTGTAAACAGGTGCTAGTATTGTATTCAACTTACAGTTCCAGGAGGAAAGGCACAACATGGCAAAAAAATTTTTTTTTGGATCCTAAAGTCAAGTGCAATAACACAGACAAACTTTTGATAACAGTCTTTATCTGCTTTTCCACACCGAAGGAGACTTCTCCACTGATAAATTAAGATCTTTCTTTCTCCTGTTAAACCATTAGAGCAATCTGTCCTCATTTGCTTCACATTACATATACGAAAAGGGGGGAGTTTAAAACAAAGAACCATAAAGGTATCTTAAATGTCCAATCACTCCCACCATACATCAACTCAGGTTGAAGACAGGGCGTCGGAACACTTTGGCGGTCATGAAATAGGAAAACAGAAATGATGGCTATAAAAATAAAAATAAGTGAGGTAGTTAAAGCTTTCACACCCATGACTTACCTGTTCCAACTTCATAGGCTTCATGAAATACTCAAAACAGTCTTCATAATTACTGGGCTAAGTTGCACAAAGGGCATTTTGGCACAAATTAGTATGTGAACTTATAAGAAGCATGCAGTTTCATGAGTTTCTTCAAGAATGAAAACCCAGTTCTTCAACAGGGTAGGCACACGTGAACCAAATGACACCACCTGAGGGTTCTCTCCTGGTGGCTTAGGAAGGAGGCAAATGGAAAGTATAGGGAGTAAATTGGGCCTCCAACTGAACTACGTTTCAATAAGCAGCAACACACATTAACTCTCTACGGATTAAAATCAGCCCAGGGGCGTTTCAGTGGCTCAATCAGTTAAGCATCTGACTCTTGGTTTCAGCTCAGGTCATGATCTCATGGTTTGTGAATTCAAGCCCCTCCATGCTGACAGGGTAGAGCCTGCTTGGGATTCTCTCTTCCTCTTTCTCTCTGCCCCTCCTCCACTCACTCTCTCTGTTTCTCTCTTAAAAAATAAATAAACATAAAAACATTTTAAATCAGTCCATTTGAGGGCATCCTATTTAAGGTTCCAATATGGAAGGAATTTTGAAATTCTGCCATCTTAGGTTAAAAAAAAAAAAGGATGGGTGCAGGGTTGGGAATTTTATAAAACAAGTCCCTAAAAGATCTTGTCCATGGATGCACATACAGTCCGTCAAATGCACATACTAGACTATAATGTAAAATATATTTTTAACTGTGAGTCCTAATCAACAAAGTTGGAAAAACACTGACCTAGGACATTTTATAGATGATTAGTTATATTCTACATCCAATATATTTTTTTTAATTTTGGTTTTAGAATATAAAGATAGAAAGCATTCTGATCTAATCCAAACTCCAGTTTGTGGCCACTGTCCCAGGGAGAGGCAGCATACCTGTGAGAAGGGAGGAGATTGTATGCATTCTCCAAAAACCCTGCTTATGGACCCTTTGTATAGAAACCATTTTTTTTTTTTTGTGCCAGTGAAGTGAGAAAGTTGTGGTTGGATGTCTCTGTGGGCTCATAATTTCTGCCCAGAAGAAATTAATGTGAAGGACGGAGCAGCTGCTTACTCTTGGGAGGGTTACTAGTTTTGCTTCCAGTAGCTCAGCTATAAGCTTGAGTAACCTTTCTGTGTCCTCTGCAGAATGTGTGAGCATTCAGCTCTGGGCCAAGGCAATTTTAGAGTTAAAGATGTTTATGTTAAGGCCAGCAAAGGAGCAAATGACAGTTTTGTAGGACACTAACCCCACTTGTACCTGGTAAGGAGTAGAGGGAGGAAAGAGCCCCTTTACCTATTTCTGGATGTTGGAGTCCCACAGTTTTCTTCTGAGATAGAAAGGAATAAGGATTTGGTCAAGAGAGGGAAGGCCACCCACTATGTGTGACCTAAAGAGGCTTCAATGAGATAAGGTTTGGGGACATTCCGGCAGGGCAAATGGTATAAGTAAAAGCAGGCAGGGCACAAACCTAAGACTCACAGTGTTATGGCGGACCAGTCCGGATGGCATTAAGGAGACCTAAAACAATGTACTGGTGAGTATGGAGAGGAATCCTGTGGTCAGAAAATGAAACTCGGACTAAACTGTCTGTGGTGTAGGTGTGAGTAGAGGGAACTGGGGATGTGGCTGACTTAGAGGGTGACTGCCTATAGGCTAGGCAGTGCATGTCCAAGTGTGGGTCCCCAGATCAGTGGCATCAGCATCACCTGAGAATTTGTTAAAAATGCAGACTCTTCGGCTCTCCCTAAAACCT